>OX376210.1:11877615-12151705 GCA_947363905.1 Lithophane semibrunnea | reverse complement strand
AGAAAGAGAAAGAGAAAGAGAAAGAGAAAGAGAAAGAGAAAAGAGAAAGAGAAAGAGAAAGAGAAAGAGAAAGAGAAAGAGAAAGAGAAAGAGAAAGAGAAAGAGAAAGAGAAAGAGAAAGAGAAAGAGAAAGAAAGAAATAAATAAATCATTTATTTGCTGGTAATGTAGGAAAGAGAAAGAAAGAGAAAGAAAGTTATTTTTCACTTTTTTATTGTTTTTTGTGAAGTCGTTTGTTTTTTTTTTTTGTTAAAAGTTTTCTTCCACATATATGCTAAAAATAATGTCCTGTTCAAAACATAAAATATACGTATACGCACAAAACATAAGTATCGATCTATACAAATATCAGCCTTGCATCTACCAAGAATCGTAGGCAAAAATGGCGACCTACGTGCGCATGTCTGCGCCCCTGCATATTCTTTGATCAACATTTTAGTGAAGCGCGCCACCGCGCGTGTCTAGAGTAGGGACTTAAGCTCCGCTCACATGCGCAAGGTCAGTCAGGAAACTATGGCCCTTAACAGTGTATCAAACGAAACATTATGGCAAAGGATACAGCTATACGTTGAAACGAACTCTAGAACAGTCAGCTTATCATAATGATAGTGGTAGCAAAACAAAGTCCGTCAAACGTCAACAGTGTTGTGCCAACCCTAATATTTTTACAGTAGTTCTACTGTTTTTTTAATGGCATCCCAGTTTTCTGTTTTAGTCCATATTTTTACTATTTTTAGGGTTCCGTATGTCCGAATGAAAAGACGGAACCCGTCTAATGGACCAATAAGTTGAAATTCGGTACACCTTGAATTTCGGACGTTTTACATAAATAAAATGAATTTTGAATAATGTCTTTGGAAGACATTAAAGAAAACAGTTTTGCACACTGTACCGTATGACGGTATGACCTACAATGTTAAGTTTTGTTCTTGGGATAAATTCATCTCAACTATGACCTACGGAACCCTTCATTGTGCGTGGTCTGACACTCACTTGGCCGATTTTGACCCATTTTGACCACCTGAAGCAAAAAATCCAAAATATTACCCCAAAATAATTTATATAAAAATAAAATATAAAAACTAAAACCCAACTACAACAAAAACTTGTAAATATTTTTAGTCGTAGACTTATTTAACAGATTATGCATAATGTCAAACTCCAATAATAACTGTTTTCTACTGTTGGTTTGCTGTAGTTTTAGTATTTTTTAGTTTGGTAAGGTTGGCAACACTAAACGTCAGTCAACGAAGCAACGAACGAAGGGAGGGACAATGAAATATTTTTGTAAACATTCAATATTCAATCAACATTCACGAACTTATAATCGTTCGAACAAGTTTGTTGAAAGATAATAAAGTTTATTTTTAAATAATTGTGATCAAAATGGTGCAAGTAAATTCTTTGGCTGGTGTTAGAGCCCTTCCTAAACCGTAAGTAATAAAGTTTTAAGATTAAACTTTGTTGGAGGATCGTCTTTTGTTTTTAATTTTTATCGTAAAATACTGGTGATTTACGTAGGGATATTTAATGCTAAGAAGAGATATAAAACTTATTGTCTTATCTATGTAATACAATTTAACTATCTTTCTTTCGAATAGGTACGTGATTGTGACAAAAATAAAATGAAATGATTACGTACAACTCAACTAATTAACTTAATTCTTTTTCATAGTTATCATAAATATAGGTACTTTGATATTGGTACTTAGATATTTTTTATCTTAAGGTCGGTACAAAGGTCTTATGAGTCCTATTTTTTTTATAAATAAAAATAAGTCACAAATGTAAACTGGTAAGTATTTTATATTACTGTAAGTAGCATAATTATTTTGCAATAAAATTGCATGTCAATGGCTTGAACACGACCCTCTGACTTGAAGTATTAATAAACCTGTTTACAGCATTGCTATTCTGTAACTATCTCACCATGAAAACTTAGGTGAAGTGAACTGTCACTGCCTTCGATGACAATGACAGCTCACTCCATGGTCACTTCACCTAAGTTTTCACAGTCTGCTTAGGTTACAGAATAGCAATTCTGGACTACCGAGGAGGGATCTGAAAAATGTCAATAAGACTATGTTTATCAAATAGATGTAATGATAATAACACCTGTTACAAAAATGTATTGTTGTTGTATTAGAGCAGTGATAGCCTAGTGCTGTGACCGTCAGACTGCCAAGTCATAGGTCTCGAGTTCAAACATAAGCCACACACCTCTAACTTTTCGGATTCATGTGCAGATTATATAATTATCACTTGCTTAAAAAACGGTGAAGGACAACATCGTGAGGAAACTAAATGCCTGAGAGATATTTCCCGACGGCATGTGAAGCCAAGTTAGAGACCCATAGTCTGCTTTAAAACTCTGACACTAGGTTAGTCATTAACCACACGAAAAGATGAATGTTATAAACATATTATTATGTGGGAACTCCTCTAAACATAATATCCTTACTGCTTTAGTAAATTATTAATTTGTAACTTCATAATATGTACTTTTTTGAGTTTATCTTAACTTAACTGACATTGGTGAAGGAATAACATTGTGAGGAAATGTCAGATATTTCAACAATAGTGTAAGTCTGTAATCACCTACCTGTCTGTGCAAGCGTGGTGATCAGATACGGTGCATATTTTTACAAAACTAAAATTATTAGGAGTGGTCAGAAAGACACAAAAACAAAGTGTCAGTAATTCGTTAGTAATTTATTTATTATGGCACTCCAACGACTAGATCGCAAAAACATTTACAGAGAGCATATCTTATTATAACTTATAAACTACAGCGAACTTGTCACTTAAAGGTGTGCACAGCACTTACAGAGTTTGCCTAATTTTAATAAAAGTGATAAGAATAGAAATGATAAAATCAATACCTAACTTAAAATTAATAAAATCAAATAAATAAATAATAATAAGATCAAATAAAACACTAAAAAATACAATCAATGAATTAAATTAAATAGAAAAAACAAGGTACACATTAATTACTAACGTTCATTTCCTATTTCCGTACAGGTGTACACCTTCCCAGTACACATAATAGGTTGGTATTATAATATTATATAACTTGGTACCTATTTATTACAAGATTTTAATAAGTTTCACTTGTAAGTATATTTAGAAGGATTCTTGTTGAATCTTACCCTAAGCACTTCTTACATTCTGATGAGAAAACACTTATTAGATAATGATGATGGAAAAGGCAAAATGTATAGGACTGACATAAGCTATCGGAGAGCAGTGGTGGCCCAGTAGTAACGGCCACGACTTACGAGTTGTAGGTCGTAGGTTCGAACCGTGACAGGCGCTTTACTTTGTGTAAATTATTTCAACGCCACTGCTCTCAAAACGGTGAAGGAAAACATCGTGAGGAAACCGGCATGTCCTAGAACCAAAAATTCGAAGACATGTGACATCTACCAACCCGCACTGGGCCCACTGCTGGGACACAGGCCTCCTCTCTGTGAGAGGGAGTGGGCCGTAATCCACCACGCGGGCCCAGTGCGGGTTGGTAGATGTCACATGTCTTCGAATTTTTGGTTCTAGGACATGCTAGTTTCCTCACAATGTTTTGAAAGCAGCGGTAATGAAATAATTTACACAAAGTTAACTGACGAGGTTCGAACCTACGAACTGAGTGAACGACTCGTTAGTCAAAATCAAAATCAAAATATTGTATTTCACATACACCTACATGGGCACTTATGAAACGTCAAAAGCTAGGTGCACGGTTCCAATTGGTTGTTTCCTATGGAGAAGAGCTGGCAAGAAACTTCATGGTTACTCTTTTAAAAGATAATTGGCTTTTACAATATTTTCGAATTACAGTGTTAATAGTTATGGTAGGATGGTGTAGGCCTTTCAAAAAGTTTCAGGTAGGTAGTTAAAAAAAATATAGAAAATGTTCAAAAAAAGAAGTCTACAGTCCACTAAGCCTACAAGTCGCGGACGTTACCACTGCTCTCTGAGTCTGATAGGATATTATATTTTTTTAAATTATTTTAGAGTTCTCATGAAATAATATTTAAAAGTTTATTTTATACTAATCAAGTACTCATAAATAATTGGATTGTCAAAGAGTGTCCAAGTCAAATCATTTATTTCTAGTAGGACATTAAGGGTCAGCGCACACCAAGAGAAGCATTTTCTGAGACTACTGAAAAATGTATCTTATGACACTTCCATATATTCCAAAATTAAATACAGAAACACGCAAGCTCGAGCATGGTCGAGCATCAAGTTGGACGCTCAACGTGTATTTAATTTTGCAATGTATGGAATGGTCATAAAATTATTTTTTCAGTGGTCTCAGAAAATGCTCTGCTCTGTTCTTGGTGTGCGCTGACGCTAAAAGGCTTTTGAACGTCAAAATTTACAAGCAAATAGAATTGATTCTAGGCGTCCCTACCAAAAGGTAGTTTCGTATGGAGAAGAATAGGAAAGAAACTTCATAGTTAGTCTTCCAAAATGATATAAAATATTTTGTATACTTACATTAAAATAAATAAATAAGTAATGATAATATTATAACGTCAAGACAATGTACCTACAATAAAATTACTATAATCAATTTTTAATACTTTATAACTATAGAATAAGCACTGACAGATAAATTAAGTAAACGACGTTTTCAAACATTATAATGAATACTAAATCATTGTGTAAGTTAAGGTTCTCACAGAATTTAGAATTAATGGCATAAAAGTAATAAATTATGTACTTAATTAAATTAGCAACAAGTTTGATTGAGGGACTAGGTAATAACAGCCACATGGGTCGATCGATCAGGTTAAGCTAGGTACGCTTACTGCGGTTGGTCTGTGGATGGGTGACCATCTTTACATACCAAGACCCCTCTGTGCTAAAGCTAATTAATTAAGCCTTTGGGTTCGGCTGTCATTCGTAGATCTTTGACAGTCGTTACGGGTCGTTAGAAACCCGAAAGTCTGACAACCATTCTTACCAAGGGGTATCGTATTACCCAGCAACTGGGTTTTGGACGTCAGATAGGTAGTCGCTCCATGTTAAATACAAGTATTCTAACTACATCCGGTTAGACTGGAAGCCGACCCCAACATAGTTGTGAAAAGGCTAGGCACGACATGACGTGAATAAGAATTGTAGATCACGCTACTAACATTCCTTTTAGGGTTCCGCAAAGGGTAAAACGCAACCCTATTACTAAGACTTCCCTGTCTGTTTTATTTCAGGGTATTTGCAGAGGCAACAGACGGCTTCATACTATCACCAGAACAAATCAAATTCTATGATGACAACGGTTTCTTGGTTATTAAGGAATTAATTGATTTCACTTCTCTATACAGTTACAAGTAAGTGTTTGTGGCAATATTTTAATTTATTTAATTACAAAACAAAAGATACAAATAATTACGAAACTATGCCTATTGTATAGAGTCAAGTTTCACTCGCACTCGATTTTCAACGCAATGCTTAGCGCCGAGAGTTGAAAATTCAATAGTGGGTTTTTTTGACGCGCTAGGATGCCTCCGTTGGATTCTCAATAGTCGGCTAAACACCGAGGGCTGAAAATCCAGTGAAGCTGAAAATCCAGTGCGTGAAAAAATCCCGCCGCGATTAACCCGCAAGAAAAACGGAAAACGGCTTATTCTTCAAAGGACATGTTCTCATAATACCTCATTCTGCAAAAGACTCATTCGTATAATACCTTATTCATATAATGAATAGGTCATTATAGGAATAAGGTATTATATCTCGTCGTCGTCGCCACATTCAAGTCAATGAAATACGTGCTGGGGAGTTTGTTGCGCCACTTCTTCCCAGCTAAAGCACTAGGAAGTGGTGAAGGGTGGGCGTATTGGGGGTCTGTCTTATGTAATTTTGACATTCGAAAAGTGCTGATTCTCAGCCTAGTTTGAATAAATGACTTTTGATTTTGCGTGCCTAGTAAATGGTAGCTTTAAAGTAGGTAACTACATAGTGATCAGACATGTGCTATGCAGATATACAATACTAGGAGAATGAATTTATACAATGTAAAGATAGTTTTTATAATCTTCAGCAGCTGCAACAATATTTTCGAATGCTAATCAATTAGTTTATGCGCCCTTACGGAGCTGGACCAGCGCTGAGCCAAGCATTTTTGTCAGTGATGTAATCCCCCAATTTATAATAAGCTTGGCGGCATAGTGTGCGTTTTACATTCACTCCCTTCTATTTAATATCATTCCTCACACACTCCATCCATCTTTTCTGTGGCCTTCCTTGCAAAAACTACAGCAAAAAAGGCAATTCATTGTTGCCTTTTTTTGCTGTAGTTTAAAAACGACACCAACAATTAACAATATTGTGTTAATTGTTGGTGTGGTTTTTAGGGTTCCGTACCCAAAGGGTGCCATCGGGACCCTATTACTAAGGCTCAACTGTCGGTCCGTCCGTCCGTCTGTCTGTCACAGGGCTGTCAGGGTTGCGGGAAAGTCCGAAAGGGATACTGGGGGCCCTTGGCAACAGGCAATTGACACGGGTGGGTTTTAGTCAGTAAAAGTCTGACACGCCCTCTCGCTCCGCCCAGAGCGGGAGAAGTCATATGATGATTTCCCACCATAAAAAAGGGCTGTATTCACTAGACATTTTTACTAAGTGTTTACTACTAAGGCCACTATAACAACAAAATATAATAAAAATAAAAACAACGCGCTTTTTGCTCGATCTTAATGGAAAATATTGTACGGTACGGAACCCTTCCTCCCGAGTCCGAATCGCAATTGGCCGCTTTTTTTTTCTTACACATAAATGTAGGTACCTTCGGCTTAGCGATTAAATGATGATCATGTTAGTACAAGGTGCATCAAAATTGCGTTTTTAAGTACATAATGATATATTTGTCACTAGCTTCCGCCCGCGGCTTCACCCGCGTGGTATGTCGATAAAAACTAGCTTATATCCTTCCCCGGGATGCCATCTATCTTTTATCTAAATTAGTCACAAGTCACAACTAATTAATGTTAAGAGAGTTGATTACTGCCAACAGCTTCTCAAGTGAATAATTATATTAGAATTAAATAGAATAGCATATAATACTCTGTATTATGTGGAGGAGCTCGTGGCTAAGTAATAACAGCCGCTCGGGTCGATCCATCAGGTTAAGCTACGATTGCCGGGGTTGGTCCGTGGATGGGTGACCATTTTCACATATCGAGACTCCTCCGTGCCTCGGAAAGCACGTTAAGCCGTTGGTCCCGGCTGTCATTTGTGGATCTTTCACAGTCGTTACGAGTCGTCAGAAGCACGAAAGTCTGACAACCAGTCTGACCAAGGGGTATCGTATTACCCAGTTACTGGGTTGTGGAGGTCGGATAGGCAGTCGCTCCATGTAAAATACTGATATTCAGCTGCATCCGGTTAGACTGGAAGCCGACCCCAACATAGTTGGGAAAAGGCTAGGCAGATGACTGTATTATGTACACAATAAAAATACAGATATAAATTTTACATAGGGTGACACAATGGGCGGTCTTATCGCTAAAAGCGATCTTTTACAGACAACCTTTGGATTAGAGTTTTTTTTCTTGTTTCTTTATTTCCAAGCCAGTGAACTTCTGCTTTTAAAAACCCAAGTTTATTTTACAATTGTTAAGATATTCTTGCAAGCTATAGTTTCCTCCTCATCTGTAATTTAACCAACGAAAGTAAACGCGATCAGCACATAAAAATCGCGTTCAAGAGCTGTCAGTGTCATCATTGTTGTCGAATATTGACACTGACAGCTTTAACGCGGTATACACCATTAGTTTGTGTTTATGCTAAACCCGAAAAGTTGTTTAAAATGATGAGTAAAATGACCCCTCATTCTCAAAAAAAAATCAGCTGTTCCATACATTTTGTCGATTTAAGTGAACACAAATGTATGGAACAGCTGATTTTTTTTCGCTATTTCAAGGTTGTTCCGATAGAATAAGTTGTTCAAAATGATGAGTACGTGTACAATGACCCCTTTTCGGGTTTAGCATAGGCTCTTACATACTGGTGCGATTCGCCGCGCGACGCGAATTGTAACAAAACAATTTCTGAGAAAACTTCACGGCGAACAATACGGCGGCGTCGCGAATCGCGCCAGTATGTATGACCCTTAAACAAAAACTAATGTGTATACAGGGTGGCCGGAAAGTTGACGTCCAAAAAAATCCCTGTATGTGCCGATCGCGTTCAGTTCCGTACTTGGTTAAATTCACCCCTTCACTCAATTGATTCACTCAATTTCAATGACAATACATACTACTTATTAAGAGACTATAATACCTCAAATTGCTTAGCATGATCCTACGTTATATCGAAAATACTGCAGCATTCATTTTAAAATAAATATAATGTCAAAGTTGAGTATTGATGCTAGGTACTAGGTACGTTTGATAAAAACACGATTAACATACAATTTTCTGACTGAAAAAAAAACCAAAGATAAACCGAACAATAAACTGCTGGTAGGTATTAAAAAAAAAAAAAACCTGCCACGTGCGAGTAGGACTCGCGCACGTTGGGTTCCGTACCATTATCTATAAAAATGGCAAAAAGCCCCCATAAATATTTGTTTTATTTTAATTTAACTATTTATTTTTAAAGTGAATATGTAACTAAATATTCTGTGAATATTTCAAGCGTCTACATATTGCCGTTATCAATATCGAGCAAAAACGAGCAAAAAAATCAAGTTTGTTGTATGGGAGCCCCTTAAATATTTATTTTATTCTATTTTTTAGTATTTGTTGTTATAGCGGCAACAGAAATACATCATCTGTGAAAATGTCAACTGTCTAACTATCACGGTTCATGAGATACAACCTGGTGACAGACGGACATACAGACAAACAGCGGAACCTTAGTAAATATTGGGTCGCGTTTTACCCTTTGGGTAGTGAACCCTAAAAATTCTACAACTTAGATACTAAAACTTTTCATAATAACTGAAATAACTATAAAGCTGATACTATGTTTATCTTTTATTAAAAAGAAATGACCTAAACTATTGGCGCCTTGGAGCCTTCCCCGTTCAATCTCGCTCTCACTCACTCAGTCCGCGAGCAGTATCGTGCGAGAAAGATAAGGAGTGAATTTGAGTTGAGGTATTATGGACTCATAAAGATAACACAGCTCGTGGAGGAGCTCGTGGCTAAGTAATAACAGCCGCTCGGGTCGATCCATCAGGTTAAGCTACGCTTGACGGGGTTGGTCCGTGGATGGGTGACCATTTTCACATATCGAGACTCCTCCGTGCCTCGGAAAGCACGTTAAGCCGTTAGTCCCGGCTGTCATTTGTGGATCTTTGACAGTCGTTACGAGTCGTCAGAAGCACGAAAGTCTGACAACCAGTCTAACCAAGGGGTATCGTATTACCCAGTTACTGGGTTGTGGAGGTCAGATAGGCAGTCGCTCCATGTAAAATACTGGTATTCAGCTGCATCCGGTTAGACTGGAAGCCTAACATTGTTGGGAATAGGCTAGGCAGATGTCAGATTACTATGTGTTTATCTTTTAATAAAAAGAAATTACCTAAACTATTGACGCCTTGGAGCCTTCTCCCCCCCCCCCGTTCAATCTCGCTCTCGCTCACTCAGTCCGCGAGCGGTATCGTGCGAGAGAGATACGGAGTGAACTTGAGTTGAGGTATCAAAATAAAAAAAAAACAAAAGTCATTTATTCAAACTAGGCTGAGAATCAGATTTGAAATTACATAAGACAGTCCCCCCAAAACGCCCACCCTTCACCACTTCCTAGTACTTTAGCTGGGAAGAAGAAGTGGCGCAACAAACTCCCCAGCAGCACAGCTGTCTGTTCAGTTAGAAAAATTTGATTCTATACAAAAGTTTGCAAAATCATTTACATTACGCAACATAAAACATAAATCTAATTAGCCATATGTCAGCTAGCACACACCAATATACCGACCAAAAAAAAAGAATAATATAAAAAAAACGAGAACTATATGTACTCAAGCAGAAATAAGTAGTAAATATAAACATAAATTAACTAAATAAAAGCCTCCAGGCACAAAGGGCGTGCCCGCTTACATATAGCTATTTATAGCTGCAACTGGAAGTTATAAATGATAAACTAGGACCATCGAAGTAAATAAATAAAAATGAATTACTAATAACATTAACAAAACCGTATTATGGACTCATAAAGATAACAGAGCTGGAGTTGTCCCAGCACTAGAGAACTCTTTTAGAACTACTGGAATACATGATGGGGGTGGGATGGGTTACAGATAGAATATACTGCATTAGAATAAATACTTTTCAAGGCTTTATTTTTTAAATTTACAGGCAGCGCTTCATTCAAATATGCAAGGGTATCGTTCCGGCTGGCAATGTGAGAGTTGTTAAAGAACCGACGTTAGCGAAACAGAATTTGAAGGCTGAAGATTATATTAATAAGGTAATGAATTGAAATGATGTTAAATGATGTACTTTTAACAAAAATCTAAATTTGTATAATATTTAATACAAATATATTTCCAAAAAGCTAAAAAACTTTTTTCAAAAAACAAACACTAAAAAAGTGAAAAGTAACTTAAACGGAAGTTGGTGTCTTTGCTTTTCAATTTTCGTTTTTTGCCACCGACTTCCGATATTAAAGTTATTTTTCACTTTTTTTGTGTGGGTTTTGGAAGTCGGTTTTTTTTTTGTAAAAAGTTTTTATTTTTCACTTTTTAGTTGTGGTACCTACCCCACACAAATTCGAATACCACTACCGGCTATGTAAATAACAGTGACGGAGTCAAATAAGATGTCGTCTACATAGACTAAGTGGGAAAAATACGTAATTATTGAAGCTAACTCAAAAACTACGCAAGCAAAGTTAATAAAATGTATATGGGACCACCTCTGGAGCATGACCTACCAAACAAAAAAAGAATCATCAAAATCGAATCATAATTTAACATACACACAAAAAACAGGCTAATTGACAACCTCCTCCTTTTTGAAGAAGTCGGTTAAAATTCACCAATAAGGTATATCTTCCAGGGCGTCACCTCCCGGCACTTCCAATCACCTCAGCCTTGTAAATACCTTTTGTAACTCGCCTGATTCGTCCTTCATTAATTTGTGATCATCTAATTTCCAGATACAAGAGCTCCTGTACGATGAAGTATTCATCACGTACGGGGAACACCCGCGGATGTTGTCGGTACTGTCACAGTTCATTGGTGATGACATCACGGCCGTCAACAGCATGTTCATCAACAAGCCGCCCGGCTCGTCGCGACACCCGCCGCACCAGGTGACATTCTAAAGATTAAAAATCTATTCATTATTTAATTTATTCACATAAACCGCTGGGTCGATCCATCAGGTTAAGCTACGCTTGCCGGGGTTGGTCTGTGGATGGATCTTTACATACCGAGACTCCTCCGTGCCTCGGAAAGCACGTTAAGCCGTTGGTCCCGGCTGTTATTTGTGGATCTTTGACAGTCGTTACGGGTCGTCAGGAGCCCGAAAGTCTGACAACCAGTCTTACCAAGGGGTATCGTATTACCCAGTTACTGGGTTGTGGAGGTCAGATAGGCAGTCGCTCCATTTAAAATACTGGTATTCAGCTGCATCCGGTTAGACTGGAAGCCGACCCCAACATAGTTGGGAAAAGGCTAGGCAGGTGGTGGCATTTCATGCTGTTAGGGAAGCTAGACATAACTTTTTGTAATATATTTATTTACTCCATTTTATTCTATTAAAATTCCGTATATTAAGGCCCTACCCTACCTCAAATTGCTTAGCTTAGTCCTCCGTTATGCCAAAAATACTGCAGCATTAATTTTGAAATAAATATATGTTAAAGTTGAGGATTGATGCTAGGTCATAATTTTCTCTATAGAAAAAAAATCCAAAGTTACCTCTAAATCGAACTATAAACTGCTGGTATTAAAAAAATACTTCAAATTAGATCATGAAACTTTGCATAGAACTGAACTAAGTATAAAGCAGGTCTTATATTTTTTATTTGTTTTTAAATTACCATTATTTTCACCGTAAAAAGCAATTACCTAAACTATTCGAGGCTTGAGCGCCGCCAGCACCCCACTCCGTCTCGCTCACACTCGGGCCGTGAGTAGCATGGTGCGGGCGAGATAAAATCTGAGGTAGGGTACCTAGTTTGACGTCAGTTAGTTAACGGAAGTATGTAACATTATTTTGCTACGATTAAAGTATCTCAATCAATGACTATTAAAAATATTAAAATTATGTGTTCTTAAAAAGTCAGTTATTCGTTTCAGGATCTATTCTACTTCCCGTTCCGTCCGGCCGAGAAGATAATAGGTGCGTGGACGGCCATAGACCACGTGAACATTGAGAACGGCTGCCTGTACGCGGTACCAGGCTCGCACAAAGCCAAGGAGCTGTACGCACATGCTGGGAAGACGGTAATATACTAATTTACTGAGATCATAGACTGCGGTAACATTGAGAACGGCTGTATGCCCGCGTACAGGCAGCCGCTCTCCTTACAGTCATTGGCTTTTCTATGGATAATATTAATATTTTTACTATGTCATTAGCATAAATGACTATTAATTTCTTATTTATTTATTTTATTATTTATGTACACACAGTAATAGTAGTAATAGTAGTTTCTTATTATCAATGAGATTATAGTTTTTTGGCTACAACCCTCTTCCAGCAGCGCTATAATTTTACTAGCTCTTTTTTTTCTGCCATTACAATCGACACAAAGCTTTCTGTTTTAAGTCACAATAATGCTGGATCGTGCGACAAACATAATTATTCTACTAAAAATAACGAGTTTTTTAGTTGCCTGATAACCTGATTAAAAATAATAAGTTAGTTTTAGTTGCTTGATAACCTTTACCCGCAAACCCGCGAAAAGTAAGTAAAAAATCACTGAAAAGGGATTATTGTTTTAAACAAAAGTTTCGAATTTGGAATGAACTTGTTTTCATACCCAGACTCTTTATTAAGTAGCAGTAGCATAATTTCAATTTGGCTATTAAAACCTCTTTACAACTAAATGATTACCAACAATGTAGACATAATTCTTTCGCGTCTTTTGCCCTTTCCAGAATGCAAGAATAATAATTTCCACAAAATATACTAAAAGCACTTTGAATGTTTTCAGGACGCCCTCAAAATGTACCACGGCGTGGACGAAGAATCTATAGCGCCATTGGACAAGAGGATTCACCTCGAGATGAGTCCGGGTGACACGGTGTTCTTACACCCGTACCTACTGCATGGCTCAGGACCTAACGTGTCAAAGGTAAGCCCAACAGTGGACAAACTTGTACAGTATTTTTATCACACGAACACGGCGCGCGCTTTATTTGTGGTTACCATGTATACAAACACGCTGTGAATGTGTGTGTAAGCGCAGGAGCTCTCGGTAACTTCAGAGAAAATGGCGAAGTTGGAAGTGTGTGATAGATAGATTTATTTATTTGCAAATGTAGGTAATTACAATAAATGAAGTGTTACAATATTTTTGAATCCTTATACATCCTGCCGCATGGCATGCAAAAATTCTCATTGACTTAGGATACTACAAAATGTTCTATTTACTTACAGCTATTTAATTACTTAATATATGAACATTCTAAATAAGTCCTTAAAATTAAATAGTCTTGTCATTAAAAAATCTGATACAGAGTAATAAATAGCCTTTTAGAATTAATAATGTTATAAGGTGCTTTTTAACCGACTCTTGAAAAAGGAGGAGGTTCTCCATTCGTCTGTATGTTTTTTTTTTTTAATCTTCTTAAAGATTGCTCTTTAATCATTCTTGGTACATGGTTATAAATAAGAGGAGCCATGCACATAACACTCTTTCTCAATAATGCAGTTTTAAAACCACCTATGCACTTCACTTGTCTTCGTATTGAGTTCTTAAACTTGTAGTCGTGTGATGTGGGCGTGTTATGTGCGAAAGCCACCCGTCTTCACGCACCAATTCACAGCGTGTTTGTACACTTGGATACCATAAGTAAAACGCGCGTCGCTGCGTGAGAAAAAATATTGTAGTACTAGAGGGTTCACATTAAGATGAGTCCCGGAGACACGGTGGTCTTCCACCCGCAGTGTTCCCGCGGTGTTCTGCTGCTCAGGGGACCTGCCACCACCGCATACAGCAGTATTATTTTAATATTATTTCAGTGCAGGAAGAAGCTCTACAGGACGTATAGCTCCATCTCTTTCCCCCACGAAGTAAGATTAATATAATACTGCTATAAGCTGTGGTGATAGGCCTCCAGGTCTTAACGTGTCTGAGGTAAGCCCAACTTAAATCTTCTATAGGTTCCGTTTTTCTTTTTGAGGTACGGAACCGTAAAAAACAGTTTTATCTAAAAATCGAGTTTATTTATTATCATAGATTTTTATTTCGCCCATTAATTTGTGTACCATTAAAAAAAAAGAGAATTTGTTTTTCTATACTTTCAGAACTACCGCAAAGCGATAACGTTCCATTTCGCAAATAGTTCCTGTGAGTACATCGACGTGAAGGGCACCGTGCAGGAACACGTGGCCAAAGAAGTGGAAGAACAAGCTGTGAAGATGGGCTTTGAAAAAATTAAATTTGCTGTGAGTATTGGTATACTTTGGTATACTTATGCCCGCTTGCATCACAATCTACAAAATGTGTGTTAGCTCTAAACTTAAGACTGACTGCTGCCCGCGGCTTCGCCCGCGTCGACAATTATTTTTCTGAAATAAAAGCCTAAGTTACTCCTCATTAAATCAGCTATGTGCTAATGAAAGTTTGTCCAGCCCTTTCGGACATTAGCTGACAGAAAGAAAAAACTTTTTTTTTTAAATTGCTTTGCAGTGATATTAGAATTAGTTTTCAACTGACTAAAGTCAGTTTTTTTAATATCTTAGACTAATTTGACATGTGCAAATGTCAAACTCAAAATTCAAAAACAAACAATGAAACAACAATCACTTGAAATGGCAGTCTACGTCTACGAGATTAAAAAACAGACTAGCTATTGACACGCAAATTGTCGAGTAACCGTGGTAATAGGATTCGATCGCTAACCGATCACGTGACTAAACACGGAGTCCGAAAAAGTACTCGTGTATTTGGAGATGTCAGTCGCCAACGTCCATACTACGTTGAATACACCGGTTCTCGTCCGATCACCGAAGTTAAGCAACATCGGGCGCGGTCAGTACTTGGATGGGTGACCGCCTGGGAACACCGCGTGACGTTGGCTTTTTGCTTTTTTTTTTTCGATTTCTTGAATGGATAATTGTTTTTTTAGTTTTCCTATGAAATCTTCATATTTTTTTGCCTTAAAACAAGCAGAATAAAATTAAAGGTACCTGATGGACCAACAATCTTGAGCAAGTATTTTAAATGCGAAAGTGAGTTTGTTTTTTACGCTTTCATGCTAAAACGGATGAACAGATTTAGATGAAATTAGGCACATGGTAGCCCACGACCTGGAATAGGACATAGGATACTTTTTATCCCGAGATTCCCACGGGATCGAGACCTATGCTGGTGAAACCGCGGGGCACAGCTAGTTCATTAAAAAACAGCTGTTCCGTACATTTTGACGAGTTATGCGAATAAATGTACTGAACAGGTGCTTTTTTTTTCGCGATTTCATATTTGTTCCCATAATAAAAGTTGTTCATAATGACTCCTTAAGAGGTTGCTGGTGTTTTACCAATAACCCTGTATATCGAAAACCTTCCGTACCTCGAGAAGCCGTTGTTCCCGGCTATCTTTGACAGTCGTTACGGGTCGTCAGAAGCCCAAAAGTCTGACAACCAGTCTTACCAAGGGGTATCGTATTACCCAGTTACTGGTTTGTGGAGGTCAGATAGGCAGTCGCTCCATGTAAAATACTGGTATTCAGCTGCATCCGGTTAGACTGGAAGCCGACCCTAATATAGTTGGGAAAAGGTTACGCAGATAGATTGATTTCTTGTTATCTTTTTTCAGGATGTTTGGCGCTTCAAGAGCAAACAAGTCAAGGGCGTGCGTTCAAACTTGTAGAAACACAATGATATTATTTACTACATGGTGTGGGTTTTTGTAGAAGTAATAAGAAACTGTAGTTTCTAATATATTCCAATTATTGTTTATATTGTTACGTATAAGGGGTAACTTGTGATATTCAAAAGAGATTTTTTTTTTTGGAAAATACACTTGCATATGAAGTGTAAGAATATAATATGTATGCTCCTTTACTTTAGCAAGTAAGTACACTCCTTTATAACTGATCATGTATGCTGAGTTGGCACTATACCTCATATGCGTTTATTTTATAATTACTCTTTTAGTCAATAAATTGTACTTAACAGATGTGGTTGTTTCCTTAGAACCGCCCTTTAGGAACCCCAACATTACATGGCGACCCTGCCACGGGACTCTGCCAAGGGGATTGTTAGTAGTTTAATTAGAGTGTCAGTTTTTCAGCATTTAATGTCAGCATAACTATCTACCTCAATAGTATATTATTATAGTAATGTGTCAGTCAAAAGTGGAAAAGGAAGAGGTTTTCCTCAACCAAAACGCGGCTGGAGGTAACAATGACGCCACGTTGAAAGAAATCGGAGGCCACGTGGAACGGCTTAGCATTGTGACTTATATTGTTCTGGCCATTATCGGAATCATAGCAGTTTATGTTGGCCTACGGATGTACAGGAGCTGCCACCGCACATGGATCCAGCAGGAAATTGGAATGAGTACCATGCAGAGAATTAGATCATCCATCAGAGGGCGCACAGAAGGTACCGAGAATAAGTAATAATCCTGTAAACGATAAAAGTGTTGTGATAAAAATATATATCAGTGAGTGAACTAGTTACGCGGTATCATATTTCATAACGCAAAAACTTAAAGGCGCTAAAATCATGCACGAACATTCGGCCATAAGACACCAAACGGAAACAGAATGCAACGTCGGACTTTTTGTATTTTGAAGCATCGGCATTTACGTAGCATGCGATACATTTAAGCAATTCTAATAATAGAATGAGAATATTATGATTGATATTTTGGAACAAAATTATAACTTTTTAGTAGAAATACGTAATTATTTAGTAAAAAAGGGACAAGCTAGATATAAAGGTACTATTATTTCAACAAGGTTAGAGCAAGCAAAAAATGCATACGAAAAATGTTGTGAAATATTTTTACAAATAAAAAAAAGTAAGGATATTAATTTGGCATCGGCAATAGATCTTTATGGGAAAATAAAACAAAAATACGAGGAAATAGATAAATTGTGTATTTTTCCCGTTACAGTAGACTTAGGAAAAATGGATTTTGACCTTAGGGTGGCGTGTAGTTTGATACCAGTAATGGACGGTGTTGAGGCCACCACCAAGCGCCTAATAGACTCCGTGGAGATGTATGCTGACATGCTGGATAGCCCAGGTAAAACATTATTAATTACTTTCGTTTTAAAAAGTAGGTTAAATGAGAACGCAAAGTTAAAAATTACAGGCTCATACAAAAGTATTCAAGGATTAATTGATGATTTGAGGAAATATCTTTTACCCAAAAAATCATTTATGGCCATACAGATGCAGCTGCAAAATATTCGACAGGGTTCGAGGTCCATTGAGGATTATGGTTCTGAGGTAGAAAAGTTATTTACAGAGCTGACAATTACCCAGGCAGATGGAAAACCAGAAACATTTTCTATTTTGAAACCGATTAATGAAAGTTTTGCAATAAAACGATTTTCAGACGGCCTGCGTAGCTCGAAGCTGAGCACCATCATCTCGGCACGCGACTACAGCAGCTTGAAAGATGCCATACAAGCAGCGAAAGACGAAGAGTGCACGTCTTTCCAACCATCAGGTAATATTATGCATGTATCTAAAAATGGACGAGTGTCACATAATATTAGGAACTCCCAAAGTTATAACAGAGGTACTTTCAGTAGTCAATATGGTAACAATTACCCTCGTGGACACCAATATAATAACAGTTACCACCGAGGACAGGGTTCTCGTGGGAATTTTAGAGCAAACTATCGCCCACCTTTCAATAATCAGCGAGGTAATAGAGGATCAAGGTATGTTACGAACCGTGGACGAGGCCAAAATACGTTTCCAGTAGAGCAAGTAGATGAAACGCGTCAATGCGATAAAGATGAAAATACAAGTACATCAAACCAGTTTTTTCGATCTTAAGCATTCTATATTATCATTTCAAGATAATGCGAAGTACATAACTTTTTATATTAATAATATTAAATACTATTGGCTTATTGATACGGGTGCAACATTGTCAATAATTAAAAATGAAATGTTACCAAAAGATATAATTGTTCATAGAGATAACACTTTAATAAATGGAATAGGTGGTCAACGACGTTCTCAAGGTTCTGTAAATATATTACTAAAGCACGACAATGTCACGTATCAGCATAATTTTCTTGTTTTTAATTCGCTACCACTAAGAGCTGACGGAATCATAGGCTTAGACTTTTTAGAAAAATATCGAGCAAATATTGATATTAATTCCAATAATTTAACACTCTTAAACAATAATAAACAACACTATCTACATTTTGTTGATGAACATGATAGGATGAAAAATGCTATAGTTATTCCGGCACGTTCGGAATCAATTCATTTTATTTTTGTAAATGAGAATGTACATGGAGAAGTTGTAGTGTGTAGTAGAGAGTTAGCGAAGGATGTGTTTATAGCAAACGCAATAGCGAAGGTTTGTAATAATAGAATTCCGGTCAAGATACTTAATGTTAGTGACAAGGAAGTAAGTTTGCCATCATTTACACCAGAATTTAAAAATTTGGGAGACTATAATATTTGTCAATTTGAAAAGACTCATATCGACGTTAATAGGGTTAAAACTTTGCTGTCTGAATTGAATCTACATTATTTAAATGGAGAAGAGAAACAATCAATTGAAGCAATATGTGCAAAGTATTCTGACGTTTTTCATTTAGAGGGAGACAAGTTAACAACAACGAATGTTTATGAGCAATCTATAGTTGTAAAACAAAGCTCCAGTCCAGTCTACGTCAAGCCGTATAGGTTACCACATGCACTTAAACCAGAAATAGCTAAGCATATTGATAATATGTTACAAAATGATATTATAGAAGAGTCAAATAGTGAATGGTCCAGTCCAATTTTATTAGTACCCAAGAAAAGTAGCAAAGGTAATGAGAAAAAATGGCGTTTAGTTGTAGATTATAGAAAACTGAACGAAGTTATTTGTGACGATAGATTTCCTTTACCAAATATTAATGAAATTTTAGATACGCTTACTGGAGCCATTTATTTTACTCATCTTGACCTTCACCAAGGCTATTATCAAGTAAGTTTAGAGCCAAGTAGTCGTAAATTAACAGCATTCACTACAAATACAGGCCAATATTGCATGAAACGTTTACCAATGGGCTTAAAGATTAGTCCAAATGCTTTTAGTCGTATGATGTCTGTAGCAATGTCTGGTTTAACTTATGATAAGTGTCTAGTGTATCAGGACGATCTCATTGTATTCGGAAGAAATCTATCTAGCCATAATCGGAATTTGATAAGTATAATGGAGAGATTGAGAAAAGTAAATTTAAAACTAAATCCACAAAAATGTGAATTTTTAAAGAAAGAAATTCTTTATCTGGGTCATTTGGTTTCAGAAAAAGGTGTATTACCAGATCCGGAAAAAACTAAAGTATTACAAAATTATCCTACTCCCAAAAATGCAGATGAAGTAAAGCGTTTTGTAGCTTTTTGTAACTATTACCGTAAATTTATAAGAAAATTTTCGGAAATAGCGATGCCTTTGAATAAGTTAGGTAGGAAAAATGAACCATTTATTTGGTCTAATGAATGTCAACACGCTTTCGAATTTTTAAAAAATGAATTAATATCGTCACCCATTCTACAATACCCCGATTTTTCCGAGAATCATGAATTTATTTTACAGACAGATGCATCGGGTACAGCTATTGGTTCTGTGTTATGTAATAAAGACCTTAGTCCAGTTGCATATGCAAGTAGGCCGTTGAATAAGGCAGAAAAGAACTATCCGACTATTCAAAAAGAACTTTTGGCAATAGTGTGGTCCGTTAAGTATTTCAGACCGTATTTGTATGGAAGCAAATTTACCATAATGACGGATCACAAACCTTTGATATATCTTTTTGGTATGAAAGATCCATCCAGTAGATTACTAAAATTTCGGTTAACTTTAGAAGAATATAACTTTAAAATAGTCTATGTCAAAGGACGAGACAATGTTGTGGCAGATGCATTATCTAGAGTTTGTATAACGTCCGATGAACTTAAGAGTATGAATGAGCAAGTTATGGCAGTAACGACCAGGGCGCAAAAGAAAAAGATAAATGAGCTAAATAAGAGTAAGAATAAAGATGAAAAGAGGGCTCTTAATAAATCCATAAACAATTGGACTGATCAACCAAGAGTTGTGGATATACTAAAAAAACCGCGTGATTCAATAGAGATGTGTTTGATTGAAGGTAAAAAATTAAAAAGAATAAGAGATAATGACATGATAACTGAAGAATTTCAATGCTTTGCATATATAGAGAATAAAAAGACATTATACATTAATCTTGATTTCAAGGCGCATTTCTCGCGAGCCGAATTTGTGCAGAAATTAAGCAATTTTTGTGAAAAGATACGTATCAATGAAGTGTGTATAATTAAAAATGATGATAATATAGAATTTATTAAAAGTGTTTGTGATGAGATAACAACACTTACTAGTTGGTCCGGACCACGAATATGTATATTACGAAACGTTACAAGAATAATTGATGACAGTGAAAAGACTATAATTATGAATGACTTTCATTTACTGCCATCCAGTGGTCATGCTGGAGTGCGCAGAATGGTAAATACGATCAAAAGACGATACTATTGGCCAAGTATCGACAAGGATGTCCAGGAATATGTAAAAAAATGTACAAATTGTCAAAAATCTAAATATTTTCGTTACATTAAAGAACCGATGGAAATTACAACAACGGCTTCCTCGGCATTTGAAAAGATTTACTTAGATGTTGTGGGTCCTTTAGATAAAGACGAAAGTGGTAATTGTTATATATTGACGATGCAGTGCGAGTTAACAAAATTTGTTCAAGCAATTCCCTTGCAAAACAAAGAAACGGTGTCCATTGCAGATGCATTTGTTAGACAGTTCATATTAAGATTCGGTATTCCGGAAACAATAGCTACGGATCGAGGAACAGAATTTATTTCTGCAACTATGGAACAGGTGTGTAAAATTCTTAATATTGAAAAATTATCATCTACAGCCTACCACCATCAGTCCATTGGAGCACTTGAAAATGCTCACAAAACATTGGGTGCATTTTTAAGGATCCAGTGTGGCAATCATACGGACACATGGAGCTATTGGTTACCATTTTGGTGCTTTAGCTTTAACAACACAGTCCATTCAGAAACAAATTACACGCCACATGAACTTGTGTTTGGTAAACTTTGTCGAATACCTAATAGCATTTGTGATACCGTAGATCCATTGTACAATATAGATAGTTATCCATTACAATTAAAATACAGATTACAGCTAGCTCATATCGATGCAAAGAATAATTTGTTGTTAAATAAACATAAACGTAAGGAAATTCATGACAGATCAGTAAATTCAACAAAATATGAGAAAGATGATTTAGTTTTAATAAAAAATGAAACTCGTAGTAAATTAGATGTGCTATTTGAAGGTCCCTACACAGTGGTGGAAGATTTAGGTTGTAATGTTAAAATAATTAAAAATAATAAATATGATTTAGTACATAAGAATAGGACTAGGCCTTTTTGTCAATAGATTAGATGTAATGTTAGAATTAATTACAGAAAAAAAAAAATAAAAAAAAAAAAAAAAGAAAGTAAAATTGAAACATAATAATTATAAATAAGCAAATAGTAATAACTTAGTAAACTGTAAAAAAAAAAAAAAAAAAAAAATGTTTCTTTTTTTTTTTTTTTTTTTTTTTTGCGCTTTCCCCGGGAGGTGAAGTGTAAGAATATAATATGTATGCTCCTTTACTTTAGCAAGTAAGTACACTCCTTTATAACTGATCATGTATGCTGAGTTGGCACTATACCTCATATGCGTTTATTTTATAATTACTCTTTTAGTCAATAAATTGTACTTAACAGATGTGGTTGTTTCCTTAGAACCGCCCTTTAGGAACCCCAACATTACACATACAATACTGCATATTGTAGAGATTGTTGAAATTAAATGGAAATAAGAAAGTCATAAGTACTTGCATTTATATAAAGTATTGTTAATATTATTGTATATGTTTTGTCATGTTTTTATTTTATAAATGTGTATTTTATACAATGTAATCGTGAAATGGTGGATATATTTAATAAAAATCGAGAAAATATAATCTAGGCATGGGTTCGATATATCAAAACGTAACTTATATCGGATATGTGTTTATTATCATACCATATCGATATCTAAATATACATAACCGTTTTCACAAAAACTTCATCGAGCTATGGCTTATCCAAAGCGCAACAACGAGAACGAACTACGAATAATGTCGAATAAGTAATAACGAACAAAACGCAAACTTCACATCACGAGCGATATGACATCGACGGTTTTTATTCGCTTTGTCTCTGTCTTACCATTCAATGTTTTACTGGCGTAAAAGTGATGAAGCGAATATTACGTAACTTCGGCTAGTGATTGGTTATTTGGTTTTTAATAGTGCGTGCGTAATATCTATATCCTAACGCGCTAGCAATAAGGTCTAGTTTCTATTTATTTAGTTACAACAAATATTCCATAAGTTAGTAAAAGTGTGAGTTTGCGTTTCGTTCGTTTCAGTTACTTGTGCAAATCGTACTACTGATATCGATATCTGAAAACGGTTTTCGATATCGATATGAAAACTGAATATCGGTTACATATCCGTTAGCAACTAAATACGAAAACGCCCATGTCTAAATCAGCAGTCGTACATTTGGGTTGAGTATTATTGTAGTTTTGTATGGGACAGTAGATGATTTTTCCGTAATTGCGATGTGCAGGGATCTTGCGGATATCCGTATCCGCAACTGTGGAACTTCCGCATCGATTCGGACATCCGCAGCCGGAGACATGATGCGGGTGTAGCGCAGGTCGCGACGAGATGGGACATAGGCGCCGGGCGCGTGCCGTACGCACGAGCTTATTGACCAATAACAGCGAAGATTTCGTTCGGGGACAAGATCCGACGCGTTTGTTATTGTTCTTATTTTGTTTCTCGTTAATCAGTCATAACGTGTTTAGTTGCGCTTATTGTACAGTATGCAAGGGTAAACACCGTTGGTACTCAAACCATGGGTAACAACAAAAACAATGTCCGTCACTGTCCCGATACTCATGGATACGCGCTCGAGAGAGCTTCGAAACAGCTAACTGAAGAGGGGCCGCGCGGTCATGTAACGTCCCGCGCGCCCCGCCCGCCCCCGCCAACCGCCGCCCGCCGTGTTGAGACGCAAGTTCGTTGCCCTTGCGTATAAGGTGAAATATTCTTGGGCAAAAATGTAGATTTTCTTTAAAAAAAAAGTTGTTTTTTTCCATTGATCTTTCGTTCTATCAATGAAACCACTGGTTTCAAAGATAAGGAGTGTTATTGTGCATATACAGTGATCATTGTGTGCTATGCGCGGTTTCTGCAGTTAATAGATTATTAAAAAATTGAATTTACAATGCCCGGCACCGGCACAAAGTGACATTTGGAAAAAGTATCTTTAGATCCGCATCCGCGGATGAGAGCCTTCAAAAATCCGCATCCGCATCCGCGGACGTGAAAAAATTGCACCATCCGCAATTAGCCTGGTCTGTAGTGGTACACCTTCCTGATACATGATGCTAATAATTTGCTAAACTTGTGGGTTTTTATCGTATAGTTTGTTTTTATTTAACACACTAAACATGACGTAAGTTAATTAACAATTCAAAGATATAAAGATGTGATTAATAATTTCAATTATTAATATTAAGACAGTAATTTTTTCACTACCTAAGTTAATATCCTATTGTTTTAAAAAAACAAGCCACAATTTTTATGTATACTTATTTTGTTTTTTGTTTCTGTAGATTGTGATAATAATCTTAATAAATATTATTATATTTTTACATAAAAAGTAGTTCTTTTATTTTCCTAAGCACGTCATCGGATAATTATCATAGATGAAGTAAAAAAGGCAGTTCAAAGTATGAAAAATGGAAAGGCTATGGGCCCAGATGATATACCAGAAGGCCTAGACAAAGTGACATTCTATCAGCGATAACGATGATGGAAAAGGTAAAAATGTGTAGGACTGACATAAGCTATCGAAAAGCTTATGTCAATCCTGTTGAAAGTCGTTGTAGAAATACGAAACGCTTTCGAAGCGATTGTCACTTGTCTAGGCCCTCAGTAGAAGTATGGAAGTGTTGAAAAGAAGATGGATGTATGTGGCTGACTTTATTCTTCAATAAGTTGTTGCATGAAGGAGGGATCCCACAAGAATGGTGCAATAGTTCGCTAGTGCCCATTTTCAAAAATAAAGGTGATGTACAGGACTGCAACAACTATCGAGGGATAAACCTCATGTCACATAGTATGAAGGTATGGGAGAAAGTAATAGAGAAAAGACTGCGAGAGGAGAGTGAGATAACCCTAAACCAGTTTGGGTTTATGCCAGGTCGAGGTACAATGGACGCCACTTTTGCACTCCGCCAATTGTGCGAGAAGTACAGACGTGCGCACAAGAACTTGCACATGGTGTTCATTGATCTGGAGAAAGCGTATGATAGGGTACCTCGGGATGTGTTGTGGTGGGCCTTGAAAGAGAAAGGTTTGCCCGAGAAGTATGTAGAGTTAATTCGTGCTATGTACAGTCAATCTCGTACCTACGTCCGGTCGGCTGCTGGCAATACCGACGAGTTCAGTGTGGCTGTAGGCTTGCACCAAGGGTTGGCTTTAAGTCCTACCTCTTCCTGTTGATTATGGACGCTCTGATGTCGGACATACAGGAAGAGGGGTGCCTCTGGTGGTGCATGCTGTTTGCCGATGACATTGTTCTTGTCGGTGAAGATGAACCTGAGATCCAGAGCAGATTGGAGAGATGGCAACAGAAGCTGGAGAATGTTGGCTTGAAAATCAGCAGAACCAAAATTGAGCATATGTTCTGCGATTTCGGTGGTCTCTCCAGTTCTGGAGCCATAACGCTTGATGGCGCACTTCTCCCAGTTTGCTCCGACTTTCGGTATCTCGGTTCACTCGTGCAAAGCGACGGCGAAGTAGATCGGGCGGTTAAGCACAGAATTAACACTGGATGGATGAAATGGCGGCAGGTCACGGGAACAATCTGTGACTCCCGCGTTCCCCTTAAACTTAAGGGCTTAACGGGAAGATATATAAAACAATAGTTAGACCTGCTATCTTGTATGGATCAGAATGTTGGGCCACAAAAGGGATGAATGAAAGGCAATTGCATGCAGCTGAGATGAGAATGTTAAGAGGGATGTGTGGTGTTACACGAATGGATAGAATAAGTAATAAATGAGTACATAAGAGGACGTCTGAAAGTGGCACCGGTGACTGAAAAATTGTGCAGAATCGGTTGTCATGGTATGGGCACGTGATGCGAAGGAATGAGGAAAATGTTGTGAATTTCGATGGCTATAAGAGTAGGGGAAGACCAAAGAAACGATGGATGGGCTGTGTGAAAGATGATATGGCTAGAAAGCGGGTGACTACCGAGATGACGGCTAATAGCGAATTATAGAAGAAAGGGACATGTTGCGCCGTGTTGGATACTTTTGGTATGATGCGGTTAGTGATCACAATAAATAGGCAGATCTATCGAGCACTGTGTTTATTTTATTAAATTGGTAAGTAGGTAATTAATTACAGAGCACTTAGGAATACGGTCTACACGAGTTACGACGTACAATGGCAGCCACAGAACAACAAGGGGCCGGAACAGATGAAGTGACAGATAAGGATGTAACAACATTCGACTACAATAGTGACGAACTAGTGTCGCTCCAACACTCCTCCTCACGAGTTCTTCACTCATGACAGGCCAAGGCAGCTTCGCAGCATCCGGAGCCTCGGTCCAGGGATACCCTTTGTCAGGATGTCAGCCTCCATGTCCTGGGTTGGTTTGTAGAGAATACTGACTGCCCCCTTTTGAACACACTCCCGTATGAAGTGCTGTTTTATTTCAATGTGCTTTGACTTTCCACTTATGATAGGGTTGTTGGAAAGTCGCTGAGCAGCTTGATTATCGCTGAAAATTACAATATTGTTTATATTAGTGCCTAAATCACTAAGTAATAGCTTTAAGTGGATGGCCTCTTTTGCAGCTTCTGTTAAGGCTATATATTCAGCCTCTGCTGTTGATAGAGCAACACATCTCTGTTTTTTTGATTCCCAGCTGATGCAACCATTTGCATATTTGAAGCAATAGCCAGAGTAAGATTTTCTGTCTATTTTACAACCGGCCCAATCTGCATCAACCATTCCATATACATTTTTATTTGATTTAGTGTAGCAGATACCAACATCCACGGTACCTTTGAGATACCTCAATATGCGTTTTGCATATTTGAAATGTTCTTCACTGTATGCATTGTTGAACTGTGACAGATAGCTCACTGCGTATGATATGTCAGGCCTGCTTGCTACAGATAGGTACATCAAGGTTCCAATCAGGTTTTGATATGGAATATTCTTGTCACAATCTTCTCCCTTTTCAAGGTTCAAATATGGTTCTATAGGAGTACTTATTGGTTTGCAATTTTCCATCTTATAGTTTTTCAACGCCTTTTGTATATATTTTTGTTGAGTAATTTTTAATTTATTTTCTTCATGATTAATTTCCATGCCAAGAAGATATTTTAATTTTCCAATATCTTTCATTTCAAAAGTTTGGCTAAGATGGTTTTTGAATTTTTTCAATGAGCCTTCATCTGAATAAGCTATGGCCAAATCGTCAACATACACTGCAACAATCATCTTATCTGTGTCTTGTGCCCATGTGTAGATACATGGGTCAGCTGCAGAGGATTTAAAATTCATTTTCTTGAGCTCATGGTCCAATTTATAAAACCATCGTCGACCAGCCTGTTTTAGACCATATAAGGCCTTTTTTAATAAACAGACTTTTTCACCTTTTATTGTATTTATGTCTTGAAGCATGTTTCTGGCTTTATTGAATAAATCTAAATTTTCTTTTTCGCTTTCTTCAAGCATGATTTTTGTAATATATTCTTCTAGACATTCGGGTTTTTTCATGACTATTTTTTCATTTAGGTCTCCATTCAGATAAGCAGTGGTTACGTCCATTTGATGGAGCTTTAAATCATGTTCAACAGCATGAGCCAATAATGTTCTGATTGAACTTGGTTTGGCCACCGGAGCATATGTTTCATTATAGTCTATTCCCGGTCTTTGCGTGAAGCCACGGGCCACCAAACGTGCCTTTTTGGTAACTCTTTCGTCTGGGCCTATTTTTTCTTTCAAGACCATTTTATAGTCCACAATATGTTTTGAATTATCCTCCTTTCGCTGAATCTTCCATGTGCCATTTTTAATGTGAGCTCTTATTTCAGATTTTATGGCTTCCTGCCACTCATCATCATTATCTTCATTTATTTCTATCTCATCACATAGATAGGAGCATTCGTCTGCTTCTTGAAGATCATAATCCTTGACCTATGCTGGAGGTTTCTTTATTCTTTCAGGACGTTGTTTTTTGTCGTCATCCACTTTCCCACTTGGACTTTGACTTGGCTCTATTTGATGAGGTGTAGTCATGTTCTGTGGACTTACTGTTTTGATTTCAGTGACTTCATCTTCATATTCACTGAACGAGTGCATAGTTTCATCTCCATCATCATCATCACTATTTTCCACACTTTGCTGAAAAATAGAAGGCTGAAAAGAAGATAACTGAAAAGGTAAAATGTTTGTCTCCCTTTCTTGTTTTTTGTTTTTATTATAATTAGTTTTTTCTGTTTCAGATGGTTCCCGTTCAGGCAGAATCTGATCAATTTGGACATCATTATTTTGATAGAACATTTCTCCATCCAGCACTTTTACATCACGACGTACAACAACATCATTTTTATGTGGCAAATATATTCTGAAAGCTTTACTATATTTTGCATACCCAACAAACACACCTTCACTTGCTTTTGGTGAAAATTTACTGTGCTTCTTCTGTTTGTGGAGTGCGAATACTTTTGATCCAAATATGTGTAGATGTTTTACAGATGGTGTGCGACCAACCCATTTCATGTATGGTGTCTCTCCATCTAAAGTTTTTGTTGGACATCTGTTTACAATATAATTTGCTGTGACTATTGCTTCTGCCCATAACTTTTCAGGAACTTTTGATTCAATCAGCATGCATCTGGCCTTTTCTACTAGAGTTCTATTTTTTCTTTCAGCCAGTCCATTTTGCTGTGGTGTATAGATAACAGACAATCTTCTCTGAATACCATTTATTTTTAAATATGTGTCAAACTCATTATTGCAGTACTCTGTTCCATTATCTGACTGTAGATATTTTATTTTTTGTTCTGTTAATCTTTCTACTTCTTCTTTATATTCTTTAAATTTTTCTAATGTTTCAGATTTGTTTTGCAAGAAGTACACATGGCAATATCGGCTGTAATCATCAATAAAAGTTAACATGTATCTGGAACCACCAATGGTTGCTTGAGGCATAGGTCCACATAGATCAGAATGTATAACCTCCAAAACTTGTTTTGTTTTTATTCTAATATTTTTAGGAAAGGGCAACCTTGTCATTTTTCCTTGAATACAACTTTCACAGTTTTCAAATATGTCATCTTTATTTAAGTCTAGTCCAGACACAAGACTGTTAGATGATAATTTTTTCAAATCTTTTTCATTTAAATGAGCTAGTTTTCTATGCCACTTCATTATATTATTTTCTGAAACATTATTTGCTTTTTCTGTTGTTTGCAGACATTGAAACTCAGTCAGATAAAGACCATCCTTTTTATTAGCTGTCATTACAGTTTTTCCATCTAAATCTTTAATGAAGGCTTTATCCTTTGTGAATAAAACTGTATGGTCATGCTCCGTTATACGGGCGACTGACAGTAAGTTAGTTGTCAACTCTGGTACATATAGAGTATTATTTAAATTAATTTCAGTGTTGTTGCAATTTATTGAGACTATTCCCATACCTTTGATTTCAGTGCTGTGATTTGATGCCAATTTTAACTTCCCTTGCTCAGTTGTAAAATTGTTTTGAAATTTTTCAGGCTGTCCAGTCATGTGGGACGTGCACCCACTATCCAGACACCAAACATCACCTGCATCAGCATGGATTGTGTTTGCTGTTTCTGTAATAAAAAAGTTTTTAGTATTTTTCTTTTTATTACTGTTACTCGATGAGTTTGAACTTTGGTTCTTGTTACGAGACCAGCACTTGGACGCTTGATGTCCAATTTTGTCACATACTGTGCATTTGAGCTTCTTTTTGTTGAAGTAATAAGCACTTTCACTCGGCGCATTGTTATTTTTATTCCTCTTCCTTGCTTGGCTTTCCTCAATGATTTTTACTTTTAAATCTTCTGGTAGGGGCAATTTATCCCGCGTCTCAATGGCGATCCTGAAATTCTCGAATGACGATGGCAAGCTATAGAGAATTATGATGCTCAGCAGATCATTATTTACCTTTACATCCATGTTTTCAAGTCTGTCGACACAGTCGAATATGGCGGCCATATGATCCTGTACATCGTCTGAATCGGTCATTTTCTTTAGGATCAATTGCTTTAGCAACGTAGCCTTTCTTGCGGGGCCTTCACTTTGATAAGTAGATTTTAGTTTTGCCCATATTTCATCAGCGGATTTACAGTTTTTTACTTGCCTCAATTCTTTGGGTGAGATCATGAGGAATAGCTCTGAGCGTGCGAGCAGGTCTTTTCCGGCATCTGGTTTTTCTCCGCCGATCGTGGCCCATAAATCATTTTTCACGAGGATCGCCTGGGCTTGTATTGCCCATGTATCGTAATTATCGCGACTGAGCTGTTCGATATGATGATAATGCGCCGTAGACATTGTGATCAAAAAACGAAAATCAAAACCACGCTCTGCTACCAATTTGTTGGATACTTTTGGTATGATGCGGTTAGTGATCACAATAAATAGGCAGATCTATCGAGCACTGTGTTTATTTTATTAAATTGGTAAGTAGGTAATTAATTACAGAGCACTTAGGAATACGGTCTACACGAGTTACGACGTACAATGGCAGCCACAGAACAACAAGGGGCCGGAACAGATGAAGTGACAGATAAGGATGTAACAACATTCGACTACAATAGTGACGAACTAGTGTCGCTCCAACACGCCGACCACAAATAAATTGGGATAAGGGCAGGAGAATGATGATGCACGTCATCCGATAAATCGGTTTTCAGCTGCATCCGGTTTGACTGGAAGCCAACCCTAACATAGTTGGGAAAAGGCGGGCAGATGATGTTGGATGCACGTCATCAAAATGTTTCTGGACGCGTAACGCAAATGAATGAATTTTCAATACGTATGATGTTTGGTCTTGATTACAAAAACCTAGTATCTAAGGTGCAATTAATCATTTGAAAACTCATTTAAAAGCAGATATGCAGCGTGTAACAAACCCCGTCCGACCTGAAAGGGGTACATAGGTAGGTACTGCAAAAACAATACCAACAAAAAAAAATTAAGTATTCAAAATAAAGAAGTTATTGCAATTTGAAATTCTCATTTTTAGTACGTAAGTAGTGTAAGTACCTAAATTACCCCAGTTTAATTATAAATTAGCAAATTTTCTGCAGAGGTCATTTATGTTATATGAGTAGGTAAATTATAATAAAACAAAAATAAATCGATTGTTCCATTGTATTAGTTACTTGCCTGCGGAATCCTAAAACATGATTAATGCGATAAAACAATAAGAAATGAATTAGTATTTAAATAAAGATTACGTAGGTACCACCAATTTGGTCGGACAAAAGTTTCGTCTGCATTTGATTAACAGTTTCCAAACAGGCAGTACTTACGCGTACTAACTAAAATAATAATAAAATCATTAATTAATGAGATTTCGTTTGTGAATGAGATTTCGTTTTAAAAAAGAAATAAAGCATTGTGTAATGGCGAGCGGGAATTTTAAAGTTATTCCGAAACGGTAAAGTCTTATTTGTTTACTACTTATTTAATTAGATTACATTACAATGTAAAATAGTGTGATGCATAGTGGTGCAGGTCAAATGTTAAGGTTTGTGAAATTATGATATTCACTTCTTATAAATTCTTAGAAAGAAGAAGCGTGGTGTTGGATGCACGTAATATTTATGTCAGTTCAACATAACATCACGTAGACATTGTATACCCCGAAGGACTGGATACCTACTTTTATCTAATACGCAGAGATGTAGTGTAGTGTAGGTACACACCTATAGTTTGTAACTTGGTACAACTACCTATACATGTTACCAGTTTTGCTAGAAACATAAAACACTCAGAGATCGGCGGGTTGGGAATACGGCGGCCGGTATTTACCCATATGGGCGCCATCACACGAAACGCGCTCGGCTTACTCTCCCGTGTTGTGCGCTTAAGTGCCATGTAGCACCTATATAGCCATTGGCATTTGTCCTGTACACATGCAGACTCCTGAAACAGACAGATAACTACTAAAAAGTACATATCCTGCTAGTACTGAAAATTTCCTAAGATAGGTAATTCAAGTTTGTCTCAAGAGTCGGCAGCACATCGGCAAACCTGTGGTACCTTTTGCAGATGATAATATACTTAGTGTGTTCGCTTTCAGCGTAAGAGCGGAGTCTACAGCCACGTACCCTTTATCCCCTGATCAGCTCCAATTCTACAGAGATAATGGGTATCTGGTCATCAAGAGGCTCATCGGTATGCCAGCGTTGAATAGCTACAGGTAACGTATTCATAAAAAATAATTAGGTATAGTTTGACTGAGACCGCTGGCGCGCCTAGGAATGCGCGGCGAGGCCGGCAGCGTTGACGAATTAGCGGCGGGACGCCGTGAGCGTTGACGAATGAGCGGCCTGCACACTGCCCCTCGCTTCGCTGCGCACTCATCTAAGGGGTGGTACAGCGGTCTTAATCAAAATATAGCTGGTTAATAGTTAAATAAGTAGTCACCTAATTAACTTCTGCGAATGAAATGAGAAATATGTCCAACTTTATGGCGGCTCTAAAGTGTGGTAGCGTGTCGCTTCGTACATAAAAATACTATACGGTAAAGAATGCTGGCCTTTTACCTGCGCACTGACCGATTTATCGATTCCAGCCTATCGCAAAGTACTAAGTAGCTAGTAAAGTAAGTACCTATTATGATTCTATAATAAAACAATTACACATAGATTATAAAACAATAGCCTAGTACTTTAGGACGCCACTGTACCTACCCGTGCGCAGACACATCCCTTGCACTATCTATCAGCGTTCATTTTACGTGACGACAACTATAAAGTGTGTGTGCAGGGAGGTACTACCTATTACAATAATAATCGTTAGGACTCGTTATTGACATATCATTATGGCACTAAAATCAAACAAAAATATTCTAGGAAACATCAAGTTGTAGGTATGTTAATTTTTTTATATAATTAGTATATAATGTACTTACCTACTTAAAAAACAATGACACGACTGTCACTGCACAGTTAATGACCGCTCTGTCAGCTCAATAAACTGACCTTTAATTGTTTTTGCCTTCTAAATTCGTTATAGCGTTTTCTCTAATTCTTATCGCATTACCTTTTAATTACTCAAAAAGGTTGCATATTAAAACCGAGCAGGTTAATATCTCTATAGTAATACTGCGAAGATGTTTTAAAAACTGGCCAAGTGCGAGTACGACTTGCGCACGAAGCGTTCCGAACCATTATCTATAAAAACGGCAAACAAATCACTTTTGTTGTATGCGAGCCCCCTTAAATATTTATTTTATTCTGTTTTTTAGTATTTGTTGTTATAGCAGCAACAGAAATACATCATCTGTGAAAATTTCAACTGTCTAACTATCACGGTCCATTAGATACAGCCTGGTGACAGACGGACAAACAGACGTACGGACAGCGGAGTCTTATACCGAAATCCCACGATCCGCGATTTTGCGGACGGATACCGACGAGCCCGGACGACGGACCGTGAGAAGGTGTACGTGCGTCAGGTTTGTTATTCCGAAATGATCTGGCATCATCAATCGTTTCTTTGCAGACAACGTTTCACTGACGTATGCGAGGGGCGGGTGGAGAAGGGGCGCGTCACCGTGGTCAAAGATCGCTCGTTGTCCAAGACACAGGCCAAGGCAGAAGATTATATCAATAAGGTATGGGATCGAAGATCAGGCGCGGTCGCAGCCCAAGATTTTGGGGGGGGTCACCATTGGTGCCGAGGAATATTTTAGGGAAATGGTTACCTAATTGATAAATACTCTAAAAACTTTTTTTTGTATTTATGTCCATAGGGGTCACTGTGGCTCGAGTACCTACAGTTTTTAGTTAGTAAAGTACGTAAATCATTCAGTCTCTCGACAGCTTGAATGGTTTTGGGGGGGGTCATGTCCCCCCCTCGGACCGCGTCTGAGATCTATCTCTATGGCTAAGGAGTACACACGGGTATACATTTCCAGTATAAGCTGACCTCTCATTGTGCGGATTCCTATACACGCATTAGAAAGGATTTGCGTACCTACAATGAGAGGACGATCCTAGTTACCCCCTTCCAAAAGGTAGAATAGAATAGAATAGAATAGAATATATTTATTTGCATTTAAACATGGTACAATAATGGTCTTAATATTATGGTTATGATCTACATGTCTCGCCATGGACTGGCATACAAATATTTTAAAGAAACCAAGTAACTTGGGTTCTTTATTATAAGGAACTTAGTCCAAGTTCCTTAGAATTATGCAACTAGCATCATTGCACACTCATTACACTTACTAGTAACAAAATTTACAATGTTTTAAAATCTAGGCAGTATTTATATAAATAACTATCAGTAAATCAGTAACAATATTTATCATTTACTTTTTTATCAAAGAATTCCTTTACACTATAAAAAGTATTACTTACGAGCCATTTAAATAATTTAGACTTAAAATATTTCAGAGGGAGTTCCCTAATATCTTTTGGTATATTGTTAAAAATTTTTACTGCTGTGATAAAACAATTTTTATGGCATAATGTACTTTGATGTGTTGGCATTCTTAATCTTGTTGGGTCTCTACGGGTATATTTTGAATTTATGTCACATGCCGTAAAAAATTTTGAGTGTTCTTTTACAAAAACACTAACTTGCATTATATAAAGTCCTGTTAAGGTTAGGAGTTTTAATTTTTTAAATAGAGGTCTGCAGGATATTATTGGACTTATACCGCAGATAGCTCTTAAGCATTTTTTCTGAATCAAAAAGGCTTCATTTATGTTCGTAGAGTTACCCCAGAGTAGAAGACCATACCTGAGTAACGAAGAAACATATCCATGGTAAGCAGTCAGAGCAACTGCTTCACTCGCGGTACGTTTTAAACGTTTTAAAGCAAATACAAATTGGTTTAGTTTTTTACCCAGGTGATCTATATGTAATTTCCAATTACAATGTAGGTAAAAGGTAGTTTCATATGGAGAAGAATGGGCAAGAAACTTAGAAACTAACGTTACTCTTACGTACACGTTACCTTCTTTGACTATCTACGTGTTGTTAAATGAATGTCCATTGCATAGATTTATTTTTACATTATCCACGTACTACCTATAGTATGAGCATAACATCGGTTTTAAATAAACTACGCGTTATTTTGTTTTTTAACATAAATTCAACAAAACTTCTGCCTAGCCTTTTCCCAACTATGTTGGAGTCGCTTCCAGTCTAACCGGATGCAGCTGAATACCAGTATTTTACATGGAGCGACTGCCTATCTGACCTCCACAACCCAGTAACTGGGTAATACGATACCGCTTGATAAGACTGGTTGTTAGACTTTCGGGCTTCTGACGACCCGTAACGACTGTCAAAGATTCACAAATGACAGCCGGGACCAACCGAAGACAAGTCTCAGTATGTGGATTCAACAGTTCATGTTCGTATATTTAGGTACTTACCATTTGATTTAAACCGTGTTGATTAAATCACATTACTAAATAATTTGTAAACAGCTAATGATCCCGAGCATGGTCATCAAAACAGTTCAAAGCCGAATTTAATTTGTTGTTATTTTTTTACTCGCCGCACCTATTAATTAAATTAAATTTAAATTCATTTAATTCAGACAACAATGATCCATATTGTTTTAGTATTATAAAACAACTTATACAGGGTGTAAGGGCAAACACCGTTGTCACTCAAACCATGGGTAGTTGACTTAAATATAAAAATAGATGACCGAGAAACAACAAAAAAAAATGTTATTTTAATTAAAAGATTTTAAAAAGTTTATATCCGACACCGTGCTCGCTAGCAAAATAGCTAACTGACTGAGGGAGGGGTCGCGCTCGCGGCCGGTTAGGTCACGTCTCACGCCCCCCACCCGTGTTGACACGCAAGTTCGTTGCCCTAGCGCATAGGTGAAAGGGTGAAATACACTAGTGGAAAAAAGTAATTTTAAAAAAATAACAAAAATATGTCGTAATTTTACGTTCTATTAATGACACCAAACCACTGGTTTCAAGGTATAGCGGTGTTTACCCTAACACCCTGTATATTCTAGTGTTAGTAGTACTGACTAATTTTAAATATTGAAACACCCCACGCAGAGGACGACCAGACAAGAAAACATGTTTTCTATCTGAGCAGCCTCCCCATAAAATGTCTCATATTTCGAGTAAGTAGAGCCACAGCTCTCAGAATAATTATAGTTGCGAATACTTTGCACTCTGCTCAGTAGCGACGCTGTTTTTTCACCTCTCAACGAGACATCCTCATTATGACGATTGACCAGTCGCGAACCCGAACATGCTCGATGCAGGCTTGTACTTCTACCCTTGACTTTTATACAGGGTGTTAGGGTAAACACCGTTATCCCTGCAACCAGTGGTTTGGTTTCATTTATAAAACGTAAAATCAATGGAAAACTAAACTTTTTTTTTCTTTTTTTTAAAACTACACAAAAGACGCAAGTTCGTTGCTCTATGCGCTAGGGCAACGAACTTCCGTCTCAACACGGGCGGGGGGTGCGGGACGCGACCTGACCGGCCGCGAGCGCGACCCCTCCCTCAGTTCTGTTAGTCAGCTGTTTCGCTAGCGAGCACGGTGTCGGATAGAAACTTTTTAAAATCTTTTAATGAAAATGACGTTTTTTTTTTTGTTGTTTTCGGTCATTTATTTTTAAATTTAAGTCAACTACCCATGGTTTGAATGACAAGACTGTTTACCCTTACAGCCTGTATAAATGATACACGTTACATCCTTCTTTCATAGATCCAGGAACTCCTATACGATGACGTATACAGCACATACTCTGAAGACCCTCGTCTGCTGCACATCGTGACGCAGCTCTTAGGGGAAGACATCACTGCCGTCAACTGCATGCTCATCAACAAACCGCCGGGGACTAGCGAACATCCGCCCCATCAGGTATGTAGACAAAGAGTTTTGAATATTTTATATTTAATTATTATAAAATATTTTAAAATAGTAACTATGGTTTCCTGCCCATTCTTCTCCATACGAAACTACTTTTTGGAAATGCAACTAGATGTTCAAAAGTTCTTTTTATGTGCCTAATTGAAATAAATGATTTAACTTTGACAACTACTAAACTAAACATAATAAAATAGAAGTTAGGCGGTTGAAAATCGAACTCAATACCTCTCTCTCGCCAATCCGCACTTGAACCGTTGGTCTCCTTACGTTTAGGACCTGCTATACTTCCCGTTCCGGCCCGCAGACAAGATCCTGGCCACTTGGACTGCCATAGACCCCGTTAGCAGAGACAACGGCTGCCTCTACATCCTGCCGGGGTCACACAAGGCGGATGTCTTGTATGAACACAGAGAGCAAGTTGATGTGAGTAATGTAATCATTATAATAGAGCCCGTGAGCAGAGACAACGAATGCCTCTACATGCTGCCGGGGTGTGTCACACAAGGCAGATGTCTTGTCGATCGTCGCGTTGATACGTCACTTTTTGTTTGTCTGAACGCATAGTCGCGCCGACAGAAGGCGCTTTGGGGTTTTCAGAACAAAAAGTGACATATAAACGCAACGATCTTTTTTAAATAGGACGCGGCCTAAGGGCGGGTTGTTTCACGTCCACTTTACGCACGGGTAAACATAAAAAATGGCGCTAACTATCGTCAAATCAAAAACAAGCGTTGATTCACGAAATAATGGCATAACTTTGACACAACGCTTTGTATTTAACGAACGTTAAATTTGACGTACGTATGTTACGTTAACCAACCGTTTGAAACAACCGGCCCTTAGTCTCACCGTCGCACGTTTACGTTCAACGAACTACCAAGTACCAGCGTTAGATGTTAAGGGACAATAAAATATGAATGCTTGTTAATTCAGGCAGCGAAACTATTCTACTTCGGAATCGTGAACTCCGGCGACGTGGCTCCGGAACACGCTCGAGTCTACGTGGAGATGGAGCCCGGAGACACGGTGTTCTTCCAGTCCAACGTCGTGCATGGGTCCAGGCCGAATGTGACTCAGGTATGTTATACATAGAGAACATGTAGCTAAAAATATAGCATAAGTAGTTTTTGAGGTCGGAAATTATCCCATGAGACCGTACTACCGGGATAAAAAGTATCTTACTTTTTTACGGTTACTCCATGGATGGGTGACCATCTTTACTTAACAAGACGAGGGGTCGTGCCTCGGAAAGCACGTTAAGCCGTTGGTCCCGGCTGTCATTCGTGGATCTTTGACGTTACGGGTCTTCAGAAGCCCGAAAGTCTGACAAACAGTCTTACCAAGCAAGAGGTATCGTATTACCAAGTTACTGGGTTGTGGAGGACAGACAAGCAGTCAGATTGATCATTTTCAAAGAAAAATGATTGATTGAAAAATCATCGATGAAAATTGAGGTTATAAAATTAACTCATTCAACTCATTTCTGGCCGTTTTTTTAATTAATTTGTATAAACTTTCCTCACATACTTGTGGAACAGACCAAATTAGTTCTAATTCTCACTAATTCCACAGCAATACCGCAAAGCCATCACATGTCACTACGCGAACAGTAGTTGCCACTACATCGAGGTGTACGGCACGCGACAGGATGAGCTAGCGAGGCAAATGGAAGCCGAGCTTAGACGGAGGGGCAGCGACCTTAGTTATGCTGTAAGTCTACCCCATACTTGAGTTTAGTTTACCCCTAACATTTAAGTTTAGTTTACCCTAACATTTAAGTTTAATTTACACTATTATTTCAGTTTAATTTGCCCCAAGATTTAAGTTTACCCCTTGCTAGTCAGTGAAAGTAAATTCAACCTTCATAAAGCATAATTATAAAAAAATAGACGATTATTAACTTAACCAATATAAGAATGCAGAAAAAACAAGCTGGTCCTGCTCCATAGGACAATCTATAGTCTAGACAAAATCAAACTGGTTTCTAATTTAATTGTATCATTTATTATTTTGATGACATTTGTTTTAGGTTCAGTCACGGACTTTAATTGATGTGCCACCTTCAAACTTTTCAATTTTGCAGTTTCATACATTCACGAGATTACACGATTAAACACGCGCGCTCGTAAACAAGATGACAAATAAATTACTTTTAATCAGAAATAGTCTTATCCATAGAGGTTGACTAATAAGTTCTCAATGATAGAAAATTAAAAATAAATACAATGTTGCAGTAAGATTGTCAAATCTATTTGATGCCGATCTCTTTTGAATCATAGCTCATTAACTCGTTATTTCTGAAAACTTAACTGAAGACAGTGGCAGTCGAAATATCAATGTCAGAGACGTTACTTTCGAATTTTTCGAAATGACTATTATTATTTTTCCGTACGCTAACGTTACTATCGCAACAGTAACCTAGCAACGATTGTTTATCGTTGCTAGGTTACTGTTGCTAGACCTGCAATTGGTTGACTTTGGGCAGTCACTCTGCTGTCAAGTTTGTAGTTCTCGCTCTCAGGTTAGCCAACCGGTAAAGATATGAAATATAATTTTCTTCTTCTAATACGAAGACATATGACTTTGCGTGTCGGAAACCGAATACAGCCGATTTGCATTACACGGCTAAAATACGAACAGTGCCTGGTGGCTCATCAATTAAAGGCCGTGACTGTACATTCTGTGATTACTTTAAATCACACACTGACATTATTATTTGATATTATAAAATCTTTTCACAAAAAAAAACTATGTATCTCATACGGTCAGTGAGGGGGTTTACTTACCCTGAACCCCATCCCGTATCCCTATCGAGGCGGCACGTTTCTAAACTTTAACTTCTATTATTATATATACGAGTGTGTGTGCGTGCGAGTATCGCGTAAGGAACTTCGGTCCTAACGGACCGCACACGTTTTTTTTTATTTAGTCTCGTTTGTTGGTTATAATTCTTTGATTTAAGCAATAACCTTCAGCTTATTTATATTTTGTTAACCGGCTCCTCATTTCAGGATATGTGGCGGATAAAAACTAAGCAAGTGAGAGGTCTCCGAAGCAACTTGTAATTAAATTATTAGAATACAGTTAACAAGGGGCTAATGTTAAGGGAACAAGTATTTATAAAATTAATAAAAGAAGGTGTAAATTATAAAAAAAGTATTTTATTTCATTTACAATCTTAGGTACGGTAAACACTTATTTCTACATCTGTTGTAATACTCATTTTCGGTTATTTTTACTTTATCGGGCTCGGAATGATTAAATTACTTACCTATTCATTCTTATTCATCTTAATATTTTACTTATTTACTAAAATAAAGGCTTTTATACAAAGGCTTTTCATTCTTAAAACTAAATTAAAAATCCTCCTTTTGATTATATTAGTATTTCTTGTAAATTAAATTAGTTTACCTATTCAACGCTTCTGGATTTCGTTGTCAATTTGTCTCATATTTTGTTATCACTAAACTATCCGTATAAGAAGAATATTCTAATTATTCGTCAAATCTTACTGCTAAAGTGCAATTTACAGCGAATAATTTTACATAATATTTACAACTTTTTTTTTGTAAAAGAAGAAAATAAAATATTTAAGTACAATTATAATTAGAAGTGAAAATAACTTATTTTTAAAACTGTGACATGAGACTAGATCTGGTTTGGAAATAAAAAATATAAAATAATTATTATCATTGTGAGAAATAAAATAAAATCTTAAATAAATCGGTGCTTTAAAAAGTTAGAGTAATGTTGGTAACTAAAAATAATCAGAATTCAGCGAAGTCTCCTTCAAAAATCTGTAAAGAAAGAAACCGAGGGCATAAAATAACGACAAAATATATATTTTTAGAACATTATTTTGATTAAAATCAATGTTAAGATCTGGTCAATTGTCAAAATAAATAATAATAATTATAAAAAATAGAATAATACACAGTGCAGTCTATATAACCCGAAGGTTGATTGGCATAGAATGCCTTGTGGCAGGCCACTGTTGTACGTAAAGATTAAATAAATAAAATGATAATAATTACTGTTAGAGCCATTGATACATAAAGTACACAACATAGGGTACGTTGTGTTAACTTTTTGAGCAAAACGTATTTTTTCTAATAAATATTAAAGGACATGACCAGTTCCTGCACTCGAATTCGGGAACTTGTGCAGGATTACAGTGTATACACTATGATTTAAAAATTAAGATCTAATTTATCATGGATAAATTATACCGAATAAAGCCAAGGTTAAAATATCTGCAAAAACAGTAGTTTAATTGCTTCCGCTATTCTTTTAGAGGGCGTTTCATCCTATGCCGTAGTGTTGGTTCCCCTGTTGTATGACGAATTTTGTACGTTACGGCACCACCTAATAGGTCCGTTGTTAAAGTGCCAACATTATGGCATAGGAACTATAATGATAAAAAGCACTCTATAAGTACTTTCCGATTTTGACGTTCCATTGTATCCATAATCATCCGGTAACCATAATAAGCTAAACAGTATGGGAAAAATAAAATAAGAACGAGTTATTTTCGATTAAGAGAATAAATGACATGGAATAATATATTATAATGCATGTTTTGTTTTTGATTAATTTGATTTATTTACATTTTATAATCTAAGTTTGCACGCCTACAGGTTAGGTTTTTATTGACATTTGGTGTATAAAGGACTGTTATTTCTTTGACAATGCATCTGACATTAGTGGCGGGACCAAAGGCACAATGTAGGAATCTTTTTCATAAAATCCCCAATTAATCGATTAGAGTCAAAGCATGAAATCGATTCACAAAAAAAATATTTTTGAATAATATATCAATTCAAAAATATTTTTTTAACTGTGTTTGATTAATAATAACATAACATAACATCACGCTTCTAATGCCTGAAGGGAGAGGTGTACCTATACACCCTCATTTTGCTAGTTGTGTTGTAAGTCTCGTGCATTAGGGGGCGAGCCTATTGCCATCAACCGGGCGCAAATCCGGACTCCACTTGCTACTGAGATATTCCAGATGAACAAACCCAATAACACTTTGCCTGACCAGGGAATCGCACCCAGGACCATCGCGCTCAGGTGTAGCTGAGCATGAGGTCCTGGGTGCGATTCCCCGGCACAGCGCTACAGCCCTTGGGACCACTAGAGCAACGAGGCAGTCAAATGATTTCGAATTTAGTGTTTAGGTTCGAGAAAAAATCGAGTATCATTTATCGATCTCAGATCACCATTCACCATCCCTACCGATCCATCCGATCTTGGCGTCACGTTGTGTTTACATATTCGTTGTGTACTGTGCGATTATTGTGTTTTATTTCTAACGACCATTGCTATTATTTACGAACTGATAATTATCTTCAAAGCCTGATTACCATTGCTATATAAAAAGGATTCTTCGGTTTTGCTCTACGATTCGATTAAATGGATATTAAGATGAGATGCATAAACTGTGGTATATATCGTAAGGCGGGTTCAAAGGCATATTATGTCAATGCTAACCTTACCCCTGCAAGCGAGACTTGCCCGGTGGTTGAATAATCAGGTATGTACTTAAACTACATTGGAACAATACCTACTATATAACAACAAGACTGCAGGTTTAAAGTCTGACATAGCGGTTCGATTGCATTTGAGCCAGCAAAACGAAATAAAGCAGCGTTTATTTGGGGAAAGGGTGGCAATGCATCAGCAAAAACCCTGCTATGGGCGGCGGTGATTGCCTAATTCCCGTAACTAAAAACGTTCAAATTCAAGTCGCAATATCATTGTCAAAAACTTGATTACCACAACGCCTAGCGCCATCTCATATCGAAAACCAGAGTTATTTAGTGAATACTTATCTTTATTTTTCTCAGTTTCCTGATCTTTTAGACTCCTGAAACTTTTTTATCTGGAAACTGTAGTATACAACAATTGCAAAAATAAAACAATATTTGCTGCACATTGATTTCGACACCTATGCCGGCGCCCATAGTCCCACTGGTCATGTCATTTTAAGTACTTACACAAAAAGTGTGATGATAAAATAATGACAATGATTACAATTTGGGATGAACAGATAATTAGTTCAAAAACTTACGTACCTACTTATATATTTTTTTGTAGCAATATTACAATTCTACCCATATTTTTTACGTACGTCACGATAACAAATAATTTGTTTTTGTTCAAAAAGTTAAACCACAACACACAGAACGAAAATGCATTCTAGTAAATAATAAGCCAATCACAGCGCATGCCTACATTACTGCAGCGAATCAAACTACGTGCGTTTAGTAATTAACGGGACATTATTAGCAAAATGTATACTCATTAAGGCGCCGGGCATACACGGCGCAGCGACGCCGACCGATGATGCGGCGCGGGCGTTGCGCCGCCCTTTCATATTTCATACAAAAAGTATGGAAGCGACGATACGCAATCTCGCCCGCCGCGCCCCGCCGCCTGTGTATTATGTCCCGCGCCTCGTTCTGACGACTTATTGCGGCTTGTTTAATTATTTAAAACAAATGTTTTTAAATAATGAAACAAGCCAGCGCAGTGACTCATGCACTAAATAGTACAAGTAGGTAGTAAGTACCTATCACGAATCTACAATATCTATATTTATAAAAATGAACCCCTATTTCCCTTGGTCACGCCATCAGTCCATCACGCGTGAACTGCTGAACGGATTTGGCACAGGGGTAGACCATGACCTGGAATAGGACATAGGATACTTTTTATCCCGATATTCCCACGGGATCGAGACTTACGCGGGTGAAACCGCGGGGCGCAGATAGTATAGAATATTTATTACCTACATGATTTATCTGTATTCCTTCTGTATTTTTGAATACCGTAAGTAAAAGGTAAGTCAATGACCATTCAAACGTGTATGAACGCTTTTAAATAGTCATAGCAAATACTAGAAACCTGTGTAAGTTTGCGAAAATAGGGAATTATATATTGTTAATAATGTCCCAAGCGGTGGAAGCAAAGTATACAATATAACATAACTACAGAACATTTCATGCAGAGCCAAACACTAGTCCACAGGGCGTCCCAGATGCCAAAATGCAGCCATTCTTAAAAATATAGAGTGTATAAAACGCGGTTTGAATTTGTGAATTAAATGGTCATTCAGTCATGCGAAACCTGTTTGAAATAAGAAAAACACTTTTCCACACCTATGATGAATGAACATAAATAAGTAGTTTTTATTATAACGTATTCAAATTGCTGCACTTTGACATGTCCAACAAAAATTTAAATAAATACAAATAATTTCTTAGGATCTACATAATTATGATTACAGTGTCTAAATATAATGTTAGGTATTATTATTATTTTGCATTCTATTATTAATGTAACATACTGGCACTTTTATAAATCATAAGCAGTTAATAATTTTATGTAAGTAGGTAAAAATAAATCATATTATTCTTATAATAGGTATTAATTTATTAAAATTTGTACTAAAAGCTTATAAACTAAGCAACTATGAGAATTAGCAAAATTAATTCAAAATATCTTTTGGTTTGAAATATTTTAAATGCCTTAATTATTTGATTTTATATATTAAAATCAAGAAACTAACGCAAAGCAATGTCTGTCGTTATAAAACACACTACAAGTTCATAACTGAGGCCCGGTTCTGAATTGATAAGTTGAGAACTTGTCAAACTCTACTGTAGAATTAAGTGCAATTATTTTTTGCAAAAAAGCTCATTGTTGAATTTCCAACTCTGAGCGCTAAGCCGAGCGTTGAAAATTCAGTGCGCGGTAAAAAACAACGTTGCCTTTAAAAAAACTGAATGTGCGCGATAATTAACTTTTAAAAGTTATTTAATGAATCCCTTACGAAAAATGAGACGTGATGTCTAAGACTTGACGCATGCACAACATAAATAATAAAAAGTAGTTGTAAGCTAGCTTCGTAAACACTTAGGTGTCTCTTTTGCTGACGATACCAAATTGACCACACTTTCAAACCAACGCGGCAACGTTAGTTTTTGTTTACCTTACACCTCATCATAGTACCCTAAATCTCTCTGTACTTATAATTGGAACCACTTTTACCATGAGACCAACCCTGAAATCTCGAAAAAACAAATGAAAGAAGTTGTTTGTAGCATGCCACGAGTGACCGCGACGCGACTTGCGGGGCTAAGGACGGAATCAGATGACGCGTCTCTTGACTCGAATGAAATTGAAATTATTTTTACAGAATAAAATAATTTCAATTTCATTTCACGCAAGTCACGCCGCTAAACGCATCATTCGAGGCCGTGAACCGCCTTACCTTACAAAAATGATCGTTCGAGCGTTCGAAACGTCGGCGTCGCGTTCATTTGTCTTATATATTTATTTTTATTTAAAAAATATCAGTCCGTTGTCCATTGTCGTTAACAAGAGGTCTTAGCCCGCTTGTTAACGACAACGGACAACGGTCCGGATTATTATAACGGAAGACGGGCCGACGCACAGTTTTCAATAGGTTAGTGTGGGTGTTTGTTAACGCGACGGGCACATACGCGTTACGCAACGGCTGTCGGTCCGATGCAGTGAACCACGTCATTTCATAGAAGTGTGTTGAGTTGTTGACGATGAGAGACGCGTCGGCCCGATAACCAAAAACAGTCGTTAACAAGAGGCCTTAGGGTAAACAAAAACTAAAATTGTATACACACCACAATTTGTTCTAGTCAAACTACTCTACACACTACTCCCGACCCACTACTGATGTCGCCTATCCCGATAGTCTACGTAAACCCTGACTACTTCACCTTCATACTTGCGCTGCGACGGCATGAAGTAAAAGTCGGGGTTCGCCGACAGGCCCGGCTCGGGGCGCACGCCGCGCGGCAGCGAATAAGTGTTGCGGTCCGAACGATTTGAGTAGCTGGAAATAGAGATTAATAGGGGATTAAAACATGCTTAGTAAAGATGTTAAAAGATAATCATTACCCCACTATAGTACAGGATGAAATTAGTTATAGTCCATAGCCATAGCCAGAGCTGAGCAAAATACATGCTTTGCTTTAATTACAGGGTGTAAGGGTAAACACCGTTGTCACTCAAACCATGGGTAGTTGACTTAACTTAACCCCACTTATATAAATGACCGAGTCACAACAAAAAAAAACATTATTTTCAAAGATTTTTAAAAGTTTCTATCCGACGCCGTCCGAAAATTCATGGATATGCGCCCGAGATCGCCGCCCCTCCTACCTACCTACACATGAATAAATACACAATAGGGGTCGCGCTCGCGGCCGGTCAGGTGACGTCCCACGCCCTCCGCCCGTGTTGAGATGTAAGGTCGTTGCCCTAGCGCATATGGTGAAATACAAAAGTTGTAATTTTCCATTGGTTTTACGTTCTATAAATGAAGCCAAACCACTGGTTTCAAAGATAACGGTGTTAACCCTAACAGCCTGTAGGTATGTATAGTGCAAATGACAAAATACTATCTCGCACGTAGATATGTCTACAAAATGCGAAGTACAAAATATTTTTAAGTCGTGTATTTAAAATATATAATACAAAATGCAGTATTTTAACTATTTTTATTTAAATTGAAAAATTACAAAATACAGTCAGGTGTTAGGTTATGTTACACAGTACAGATGCAGAATTGCCAACTTTAAAGATGGTCACCATTTTGCGTACGAAAACTATGGAGCGCTAATTGCTTCAGAACACACCCATTAATAAGATCGCTAAATGTATTTTCATGCCAGCATTTGAAATACTAACTACAAAATACCCCAGCGTCAGATATTTGAAATACCAATTAAAAATTAAGTTTTTAAGAAAAAAAAAATTACAAATACCAAATAGGAATGTATTTTTGTATTTTAATTACAAGTAAGTAATTACACTGCCCAACCCTAGACATACCTAGCCATAGTTCATTGGTTAACCATTGAACTGTGATCTGAGGCCCTAGACAAAGTGACATTCTAACAGCGATAACGATGATGGAAAAGGCAAAAATGTATAGAACTGACATAAGCTATCGAAAAGCTTATGTCAATCCTGTTGAAAGTCGTAGAAATACGAAACGCTTTCGAAGCGATTGTCACTTGTCTAGGACCTCTGTTTCAAAAGTATGTGTTGAAAGTGTAAACGAACCCTGTTCATGATAAATTATTACGCAAACACGTGACACCTAGTGAATAGTAAATTAATGAATGTGGATTCGCAATTTGGCAATTAATATTGCATCATGTTTTTTATCCATACAAAATGTTTTTTTTACAATGCAAACAGGTATCATGACTGAATTATCTGATGCTCGAAAGTCTGACAACCAGTCATGCCATGTAAAAATACTGCTATCCAGCTGCATCTGGTTAGACTGCAAGCCGACCCCAACATGGTTCGGAAAAGAATATGCAGTCAAACACACCATAAATAATAAATAATAATACAATAATGTAATGTGTATATGTGACTACATAAATAAATTAATAAACAAATATTCCGTATTGAATCTATAAAAAAAACTTGATTCGTTAGAAAGTTCCAAAAAAATAAAGCGAGTTCCAGCGAACAGTAAACAAACAATATCAAAAAACTTATCGTAAAAGCAACTTGTATAACATTTTTGATGTTGTGTCACAAGTTGCTTGTCGACCGTGACAGGACTCGAACCTGCAATCTTCGGATCCGAAGTCCGACGCCTTATCCATTAGGCCACACGGTCATGTACTAAACGGCTCGAAATTGTGAGTCAGTTGAGTAATACGCACCCTTTGAATAGACACCCTTTAAATTACCACCCTTTGTTAGGCAAAGGAATGTAAACATTGCACTATTCATAGTATTGTAGCTTTTAAACCACTGAAAATAAGGTTGATAATTGAGTGGTTTTGAAGGTGTTGTTAATATTAAACTCGGTTGTGTTCGGTGTGAGCTAGTTGCTAGCGTGAATTGATGACGATGTGAAGTATATGACGTATTTTCTTACTATTTACAGACCTATCAGTTTGATAATATGTATTGTTTTAGATTATTACTGTTATCGCAGTTCTATTGTTTCTTTTATTTTATTTTTATGTTGAACCCAGAATATACTCATCCCGCGTATACTCCAACTTGTCTAGTTATGTTTTGTTTTTATAAAATCAAAATGGCGGATTTTAGACGTCAAATAAAATTAAAATTATAATTTTTGTACCAAATCAAATGGTTTGATTTGAGAAATTCATCATCATCGATTTGAGAAATTATATAACAGAGTAAAAGATTGAAAAGATAAAAAAAAAACCTGACTGAACTAAGAACTTTTCAAGCAGTTTAATGCTTTGTGGTGGCGTTGGTGTTAGTTAGTTGGTGGCGTCAAAATGTGAGATTGAATTAACACCTATACGAAGTAAGTACAACAAAATAAACTCACCCGTACTGGCCACCTCCTCTAGGTCGCTGCAGGGACCTCGTTTCATGATAGTACTGCGCCGCACTGTTCTGGTGCTTCGGCGTCATGCGACCATTCGTCCCGTGACCGTTCGCCCCGTGCTGCCCATGAGGCACATGCTGGCCGTTAGCCCCATGAGGCATGTGCTGACCATTGCCTCTGTGCTGGCCGTTGGGTTCATGTGCACTGTTGGATCTATGCTGCCCATTGGGCTCATGTTGCCCATTCGGCTTCCCGCCCTTCCCGCTGGAGGGCCCCTTGTTGTCGCTGCCCGGTCTGGGCGGCGGGGGCCCGGCGGGACGCGGGGGCCCGGCGGGGCGCGGGGGCCCGGCCCTGTGCCGCAGGGGCGCGGTGGACGCGGTACTGTTGTACTTGTCGTCGTTCTCGAACGGCTCGAACGCGTAGTTTGTGTTCGCGTTCGAGTAGTCCTTCCAGGCCGAGTTGGGGATCAGCTGCTCCTGGAATAGAGGGGTCGGTTTAAGTGAACTGTTTACACATAACCAAACTTTGTAAAAAAGGGTACTATAAAATCTCAGATTATTTAGAAGACAAAAATGCATGGGATTGAGCTGCTCGCTCTGCTAAGCATTGTGACATTTTGAATATTATGGAAAACCATAAAAATATACCTACCAGTTTTATATACAAATTGACATTATTGAATATTATATAAAAAATGACATGATGATTACTTGTAAAGTATTGTTTTATTGTGAATGTGAGGACTATGTGGATATTTATTTTTCGTTCTGTTAGTTTTAGCGAAGGTCTGGCAATTTGAGTACTTTATGCGACCTACCCAAATGTCCTTTCTTTGGTATTGTTCGTCGAGTCGTTGAGCTCCTTAAGTTCTAAGTTGAGCTCCACTATTACTGATAAATGCTTGCACTGACTGGACAGGTCCACTCAAATCTGTGTGGTTCTTTCCTCAAAAGACCATTTCAGACTCTTATCTACATGGTCCTCATATGGCCTGACCAAGATTATGTCTGGACTTTAAAGGAGACGGTGACCTCTGAGTTTGTTTCGGTCTTTCTTCTCAGAGTAGTCAGATAGGAAACGCCGATCTCATCTAGCTTATTTTTACAACTTTTGAATATGACGTGTAAAAGTGATTCCAATATCCTATTTACAGAATAAACAATTTCATTTCATTTCATAACATCACGCCAGTGTTACGCCGAAAGGAGAGCAGGGGGGGCCGATGTGCACCTATAGTACCTATTTGTTAATTTAAGACTAGCTTCCGCCCGCGGCTTCGCCCGCGTGGTATGTCGATAAACAGTACCCTATGTCCTTCCCCGGGATGCCATCTATCTCCTTGCAAAATGTTGTCGAAATCCGTTCAGGGGTAAACCACGTGTGAAAAGGTAACATACAGACAGACAGACAGACAGACAGAGTTACTTTCGAATTTATAATATTAGTATGGACTAGTATGGATGGATAAAATGATCACGTTACCTTAGTCTTGTGCGCCGTGCTCCGGCCGCGGCACAGCGTGCAGGCCGCCTGCAGCAGCGCCACCAGCACGAGCGCGCCCGCACACGCCACCACCACGTACAGTTTGGTTTCTGCTAATCCAAAGAATGTGCGCGCGTTGCCTGTCGAGTCTTCTGTTGGGCGTTCAGATATTACTGTGGAGAGAAATTATAATATTAGCTTTATAACATATAGTTCTCTTCATTACTTGTCGTTGTGATCTTGTCTTCGTAGCTGTGTAATTATCTATAGTCTTCAATTATTTTTCGTTGCTTATTTATTTATTTCCTATGTATGTATGTATGTATCTATTATTTAGGATATGTATGTATATGTGTATCTATTTTAGTATATTGTAAAACTTATTATTTGCACCTACGACAGCCCCATATTATATCCAGGCAAATCACTGTCCATTCCAAGGTTGCTTGGAAGAGATCGCGGAAAGCGATAAGGCCGCCCATTGTATATTTTGTAGTGTTTGTTTTTTTCCTTTCGTTATATATTTTTGTGGTGTACAGTCACGGACTTTAATTGATGAGCCACCTTCAAACTTTTCAATTTTGCAGTTTCATACATTCACGAGATTACACGATTAAACACGAACTCAAATCGCACGCTCGTAAACAAGATGACAAATAAATTACTTTTAATCGGAAATATCCATACAGGTTGACTAATAAAGTCAACCTCTATGGATATTTCCGATTAAAAGTAATTTATTTGTCATCTTGTTTACTTTCATACATTCACGAGATTACACGATTAAACACGAACTCAAATCGCAAGCTCGTAAACAACATGACAAATAAATTACTTTTAATCAGAAATATCCATAGAGGTTGACTAATAAGTTCTCAATGATAAAAATAAATACAATGTTGCATTAAGTTTATCCAATCTATTTGATACCGACCTCCTTTGAATCATAGCTCATTAACTCCATAATTATGAAAACATAACTGAAGACAGTGACAGTTGAAATATCAAGATGACAAATAAATTACTTTTAATCGGAAATATCCATAGAGGTTGACTAATAAGTTCTTAATGATAAAAATAAACACAATGTTGCATTAAGTTTATCCAATCTATTTGATACTGACCTCCTTTGAATCATAGCTCATTAACTCAATAATTCTGAAAACTTAACTGAAGACAGTGACAGTTGAAATATCGATGTCAGATAATTTCTCCGTACGCTAACGTTACTATGCAACAGTAACCTAGCAACAATTGTTTATCGTTGCTAGGTTACTATTGCTAGACCTGCAATTGGTTGACTTTGAGTAGTCACTGCTGTCAAGTTTGTAGTTCTGGTCTCAGGTTAGCCAACCGGTAAAGATATGAAATATAATTTTCTTCTTCTAATACGAAGACATATGACTTTGCGTGTCGGGAACCGAATAAACCCGATTTGCATTACACGGCTAAAATGCGAACAGTACCAGGTGGCTCATCAATTAAAGTCCGTGACTGTACAATAAAGTATATATAAATAAATAAATTCTCCAGATGAGAGTGGAAACGCCGGGAGGGGACGCCTTAGGAGGTCATATAATGACCTTATTGGTGATGTTCACAGAAAGGTCAGGTGCGTAGTACTCGCAACCGGCGCGTGTGTGACCAGATGTATGAACGTAAACGAAGCAAAAGAGGAGCTCGTGTCTAAGTAAACAGCCGCACGGGTCGATCCACCAGGTTAAGCTACGCTTGCCGGGGTTGATCTGTGGATGGGTGACCATCTTTAGGTACATACCGAGACTCCTCTGTGCTTCGGAATGCACGTTAAGCCGTTGGTCCCGGCTATCATTTGTGGATCTTTGATAGTCGTTACGGGTCGTCAGAATCCCGAAAGTCTGACGATCAGTCTCACCAAGGAGTATCGTACTACCCAGTTAATGGGTTGTAGAGGTCAAATAGGCAGTTGCTCTATGTAAAATACTGGTATTCAGCTGCATCCGGTTAGACTGGAAGTCGACCCCAACATAGTTGGGAAAAGGCTAGCAGATTGATTGGTGATGTTCTTTAGAAAGGTCAGGCGCGTAGTACTCGCAACCGGCGCGTGTGTGACCAGATGTATGAACGTAAACGAAGCAAAAGGAGTATGTAAGGATCGTAGCAGGTGGCGGTCTGTAGTTTCTACCTACCCCCATGGGAAGAAGACGTCAGTTTATGTATGTATTCTTTCAATGGCGGAGAGAGAAGGAACAAACATTCATGCTGAAAAATATTTCTCCTGAAACTCTGAGAACAAAAAGATTATTTTTCTCCTCATCATTGATGCGATAAATTGGCACGATTTAGTTTTCAACTGGCAGTTTTATCGGATCGGTTACCGGATGAGGCAAGCGAACAATTAAGTTTTCAAAACCTACTTCCACCTGCCTGACGGTAACCTTCTGTTTGCCGAGTCATGGTCTCCACTGAAGAACATGGTTACTTCAATACTTTACGGCTAAAATAGCCGGCCCATTGCCACATAACTCTTGGTAAAAACAAAATATTATATTTAAGATGTAGACGGTTCCTAGAAGTAGGCAAAAAGGCTGCCAAGTTAAAATGGGATTGGGCGGGTCATGTCAGCCGCACGCAGCGACCGCTGGGCGACAGACACGGTGCGGCCTGAGGGTGGCGCCGCCGGGGCCGGCCCAGGGAGAGCTGGAGGGACGATCTAGACGCGTACCGCAAGGGTTGGATCGAAGTAGCTCTAGAAAAGGATGTTTGGAAGGCTTTGGAGGAGGCCTTTGCTCAGCAGTGGGACTGCATAGGCTAAAATAAAAATAATAAAAGATACTTACAGCTCATCGGCTCGAACACCAGAAACTCGGGGTCCACGTTAAGGTTCCCGACCCGGCCCCGCGCCAGCGTGTCCCGCACGACCCGCTCCCAGCGCTCGGCGTCTCCTGCGACCGTCGAGTTGTCCGCGTCCAGCGCTCGACCGGTGGAGCCCTCTATCGAGTTCAACTCTATTGATTTCAGAGTCAGTTCAGCTATGATGGCTTTCGTTTCGTTTCTGTGAAAATAATGTGATTTTAGCATTGGCACAGATGAATACAAATGATTCACTCCGCATTTTAGAAACTAGTACGCGGCGAGCAAGTAGTCAGAAGATATTTGAGTTACGCGATAGAAAGAGAGGCAACTTCTAGGTGAATATTAATTGTAGGTAATTAGTGCTGTCGGACCTGCATTGCACTTTATTGTTTCGTGGCAAAAGTCGCTTTTAATTTAAATGATTTTGCGGAGTGCATCACCATCTGTATTCATCTGGGGTATTGGCTATACATACACTAATTCAAACTTGTTTGTCAGGGATCCTGAGTAGGCACATTTTCTATAACGTTGGAATTTTTGAAGATCTTCGACCACCACCCATAGACAAATTATTATTTTTAATTCTGAGTGGATTGGAAGCATTGTTTTTTTGTATAGGTAATTTCACAGCCATTCATTCATAACAAAAATATAATTGGCAAAAGTAGTACTTAGCATGGTAGAAATTAGCATTATAGTAGAACTAGTAGGAGTCATGGTAATAAGTAGAAATAATTATCATTCAGGGGGCTTAAAACGGCCACTTTGGCAGAATCATAATAGTAAAATATTATGAATCATCGTAAAATGTCACAAACTGACAATTCGTAATATGATCTGCGTGCAATTCATATACTACGAATTAATTCATCTGTTTGACAGTTTTCTATGGAGATTCGGAAAATGGTCCACAAATTATGAATTGCTTTTGTGTCAAATTAGAGAAATTGCTAATGACTGATATGCTAATTGCTGGAAATACAGAAAATTAATTGCTTTAAATTTTAGAGCAATTGCTAATGTGACTGTCTTAGGTCCCCTGGTAGAAATAACAAATATGGCAGTTGCAATACTGTTTAAAGTGGTACAATACTATTTAGTCATTGACTACAGAACTTACTGCATGAAGCCATTGACAACGACGGCGTGGTACCCCTTGTTCTTGGCGAGCTCGCCGGCGAGGTTGTCGGCGACCTGTTTGCTGAGCTCGTCATACTCCTTGCTGCCCGACGCGGGCGGCTTGAAGCTGTCTCCCAGGCCGGTGATGCGGATCAGTACTGTGTAGGACGACTGGCCCGGGAGGATGGCTTCCGTTGTTATTTCTTCTTCGACTGGTTCTGTGGGAGAAAATATATTTGATTTTTAGGCCTTTTGACTTGTAGATATTTCGATTTTTTTGACATTTTCTATTTTGGTACTTGTTAACAGGCCTACCCCATGTAAACACACTTGTAAATTGATTGCAATAAATTATACAGTATGTTAACTTTAATCTGCAATAATAAATATAGCGTTTATCTATACATGCAAAAAAATATTGCCATAAAAAAAGGTTTATTTTAATTTTTTTATAGTAAAATATTCACAAAAATTATTATATTGTACGGAAAAGAAACTACGTTCTACGTTGAAATACAAGTGTGTGTGTAGAGAGTGTTTCTTTTACGTAACAACTTAATAGTTTTGTGAATATTTCAATAGGTACTAACCTATTAATATAAAAAAAAAAAAAATGGTTTTTATGTAAGTATAGGTAGGTACCACAGTAATATTTTTTTTTTGCATGTATGGATGCTATACTATTGCGAGTTAACGGGAACGCCCTTCGTTAGATAACATACTGTATCATTATCTCTATAAACAAAAAGTACTGAAAGGTACTCACCAGGTCCACAAGGCCGGATGCACACTCTGTCGTCAGTAATGAACGGTGTCTGCATGTGTTTGCTGGTTCTCTTGTTCACCGCATCGAAGCCGCCGCCGTGACTGATGAACATCATGTACAGACATTGAGAGTCGGTGAAGGCGAGGTCCTGTAGCAAATTGAAATATATCAGAAAAAGAATGGGTCGAAAGTTTATTAGCGATTATGATAAATGGGTTGTTGAAATAACCCAGTTTTTCTGGAAAAATTAAAGTGAACATAAGTAATATTTTTGCAGCAAAAATATTATGTTCACTTTAATTTCGCCTTCCTATGTGCAAAAATCTTGCACAAAAGAAGACGAACGGAAGAGAGCAGTGGTAACGGCCGCGACTTACGACTTGTAGGTCGTAGGTTCGAACCGTGGCAGGCGCTTTACTTTGTGTAAATTATTTCATCACCACAATTATGCTCTCAAAACGGTGAAGGAAAACATCGTGAGGAAAACGGCATGTCCTAGAATCAAAAATTCGAAGACATGTGACATCTACCAACCCGCACTGGGCCTGCACGGTGGATTACGGCCCACTCACAGAGAGGAGGCCTGTGTCCCAGCAGTGGGAACGTTACAGGCTGATTATGATTTGATTTTTCAAATTTCTTTTGATTTTTCAAAGTTTTGTTTTGATTTTTCAAATTTCTTATGGCCCTTAGTACCTATACGTACCTTCCTAAAGATGACAAATGTGTTGTTGAAAAGATGGAAGTCAGGCCAAGTATATAAGATTATTATGATGGCTTTGATATTTGCGAAATTACAGTTCAAAGACAAAGTCAAATAATATTTCAATTAGGGTCAGTTGACACCGAGACGCGAAGCGACGCGCACTTTTTATGATCCAATACAATATCGAATTTATTTACTATACAATACGGTACACGCGCTGCGCAGCACCGCGCATCTCGGCGTACTTCGACACGTGTCAACACTCGCACTGAAATTACCTTTTCGTGAATAAAATAAGTTCGATAATTTTGAAAGTCAAAAGTTGCTGTTGAATCTAATAAAACGAACAATCGATAAATTGGAATCAGCCGTAAAGCGATTTCATGTATCGACGTACTAATTAAAATCTAAAGATATTAAATCATTGCTAACGCAACTGTATCAACAATAGTAGGTTGCTATGATTATTGGATTGAAAGCATTGCAGTCATTTAAAAACTTATAACACATGCGTCGGTGGTGTAATGGTCAGCATAGTTGCCTTCCAAGCAGTTGATCCGGGTTCGATTCCCGGCCGACGCATATCTTTTTATATTTTGTTAACTGCATATGCAACACACAATTTCATGGCAAAATAAACCTTACCCAATAACATAATAAACATATTTTAGAATTTTTATTTTTATGTTTGTGCCGTTCTAATTATCTTTATATGATGTTTTAAGCATATAAATGTTCTATTATTATTAATGTTTAGATCCACTAGCTGAAATAGGGGCCTCACCAGAAGTTCGCAGAGCGGTGGCAAGCTCCCTGATGGCTTCCGACCGACACACGACACCCTGTGCATGATAAAATCCTCGTGCAACGGCTGAAAAGCCACAACAGCTTCCCAAGAAGCGGTTCCTCCCACTCACTGAGGTATTCCATTTATCCACCCCAAAAATTCCACCCTGAGTCGAAAACGTATGTCCGAGAATCCACCCTAGTTACCTTCTGGTCTGTCGTGTTCCTCTTCCTCACAAAGCTGAGGGTCGTGACTCCGTCCACCATACTGCCTGTCTCCTGGGACAAGTCCTGGCGCTGGTCGACCCTGGGCGCGGCGTATCCGGATACCCAGGTGTCCATGAGGAATGGACGGCCAGACCGCGCGTCCACCCAGCCGATAACTGCGTCAGATTGAGACTAAGGACAAAAAGGGGTAAGTATAGATTATTGTTTATCTTTTGGTGAGGGGAAGAGGATAGTTCGCCGAAAGATTTTTTGTTGCAAAATGTCAAAGCTAAGTAACCGCACGGGTCGATCCATCAGGTTAAGCTACGCTTGCCGGGGTTGGTCCATGCATCTTTACATACCGAGACTCCTCCGTGCCTCGGAAAGCACGTAAAGCCGTTGGTCCCGGCTGTCATTCGTGGATCTTTGACAGTCGTTACGAGTCGTCAGAAGCACGAAAAGTCTGACAACCAGTCTTACCAAGGGGTATCGTATTACCCAGTTATTGGGTTTTGGAGGTCAGATAGACAGTCGCTCCATGTAAATTCAGCTGCATCCGGTTAGACTGGAAGCCGACCCCAACATAGTTGGGAAAAGGCTAGGCAGATAGATTGTTGCGAAATGTAAATATTAAAAAAAAATTGAGGCCTTAAGCCAACCTGAATTGATTAAATTGGCAGTTCATTATGTCCCACCATTCTGACTCATGAAAAAGTAATCTTTAAATTCAATCATAATATTGTTCGTCCTGGTGCAGTTGCTCATTCTAATGAAAGTCTCATGCGCTTTTCCTCTGTTCTGTCTCTCACATTCGGAACATTGGCATTTTTGTACATTGTTCCTTTATACTATACTATCTGATGCCGCGGTTTTGCCCGTGTGGATGTCGGCTATTATACTCGTATACTAAAACCTTCCTCGAGAACCACTGTATCCATTGGTGAAAACAGCATGAAAATCGGTGCAGTAGTTTTTGAATTTGTTACGAACAGATATACTCGCGACAATCTAAGATATCCGTTTTGACGTTTCGTTCTCGTACCTACTTGTAATAAAACGTTACCTTGAGAATCAGTTTTAAGCAATGTAGATAAGTCGTCGATTACAAACTCTCTAACTATGTTTAATCGATAAGTCTCGAGAATCAGTATTTACGAAACTAATTTTTTTTTCATCGCTACACAAAGGATTTTTATAGCTGTCAAAACGGACTTCTTAAATTGTCGACAGACAGACAGACGCGGCGGTAGACTTTGTTTTATAATATGTTGTGATTAGTTGAGTTATCAGGTTCCATGGGAACTCTTCACTCTATGACACTTTGCAACTCTTTTCACAACGCTCTCATACAAAGGTCACAGTTAACTTACCATCTTCCTGTTATCACTGAAGCCGATGCCAGTCCAGTGCTTGCTCTGCTTGGTACTGATGGTGAAGCGCACAGAGTCCTTGCCGCGAACCTAGAAATTCAAAATCAAAATATTTTATTTCACATAAACCTACATGGGCAGGGCACTTATGAAACGTCGTTATTATGCTGCACCGATTGACGTCCTCACGTCAACGCCGGCTGTCACTGAAAACCAGCGCTGGGGCTCTGTCTTGCATAGGGTCGCAGCATTATGCTGAGCGATGGCTGTTTTTCGTGTTCAGTTTTAAATATACTCCACGGTTACACTTTTAAATATAGAATTTACAATGTATGTGTTTTGTTACCCGATTGCCCCAGAAGGAGGATAATGTTTTTTTTTACAATGTTTTCATTTATTTATTACAGTGTTAATAGGTAAGGGAGGACAGTGTAGCCTGTCAGCAAATGCTGTACTTAACAAAATAGAAAAATGACAACAAATCGAAGTATTTATGAGTCTACAAGGCCTACAACGTTGTCAGATACACAGAAGTAGAAAATAACAATTAAAAAAAGAAAAAAAACATGCGGGGCAGTCTTTGGGGACTGCCGCTGCCGATAGAAGTGAAAACTAAGTACATTTAGCTCATGGGAAGCGTGCGGTGACGATGACGCGAGTTTCACGATTTATGTTCATCCAAAAAGTGCTCAAAGCGCCTAAAGAAGTATTCACTTCAAAAAAATAAGAAAAAATCCTATTTAAACCAAATGGCATGTTAACATGTTCACAAAAGCCACTAATAAAGAGTTGAAGTCACAATAGTAGGTACTATACCTGTCCGAGGTACTCCCACGAGGCCACGTAGTCGCACGACGTGTGGTTAGTGTGGTCGCAGCCGGCCGGCAGGCGCCACAGCGCGCCACATTTGTCCGCGAGCGGGAGGATTCCGCCGGAAATTGATACTTTTGTTTCTTCTGTAAAGATGAAGGTGTAAGATTTAAGTTTGATAGAAAAAATTGAGTATTATTTAACTCTTTCCGGTTTATTGGTTAGTGTCACTAACCACCTCTTTCAGATTTTTTTATAACCATTCAACACAATAGATGACGCGGATCTTAATAAAAAAAATCTGTTTCCACTCGGAAAGAGTTAAGTTAAAAATAGTACAAAAATAAAGAACTTGCGAACTGGATGATAAAAGCTCATACCTCTATACAGTATGTTATCTAACGAAGGGCTTTCCCGTTAACCTGTAATAGTATAGCGTATATAAATATATGCCTAAAAAAATATCAACACAATAAAAAAAATTTTTTTTTATTTTTTTTTAGTAAACTATTCACAAAAAAATATTAAATTGATATATGAAAAGAAACACTCTGTAAACGCACACTTGTCACACTTGTCTTTCTACGTTGAAATACAAATGTGCGTGCAATTTAATAGTTTTGTGAATATTTCACTACTTTTTTTTTGTGTTTTAATATATTTTTTAGCATGTATGGACGCTATACTATTCCGGGTTAACGGGAACGCCCTTTGATAGTTAACATACTGTATATCTAAAAATAAAAGTCGTTTCCCAGCAAAGATTGATGTTCAATGTTACTTAGTTTATTGTACAAAATCCTTTTTTTTATGTGATGGGTTGTTTAACACCCTGAATGTTACCGAAGAAGTTGATGCTAGCCACGCCCCTCTGCGCCCCGTGCCCGTGGTACTTGAGCTCGTCCGCTCTATAGAAGTCTCCTGTGGAAGCAGTGCCTCGCTCCAGCCCCGAGGGCGGCGAGTGCACGTAGTGTCCGGGCTCCTGGCCGCGTGCCCAGATCACGTGCATGGCGTCATCTACGATTGAGTGGTCGGTTGGCTCTTTAGCCTGGAAAGAAGAATGGTTTGGATCGTGGAGTAAGATTTTTAAGCTTAATTCATTTTATTTCTTATCTTCATCGTTCTAGAACTCATATTTGATTACGACCCACTCATGCACAACCCTGGAGCATGGGGTCTCAACTCGAACAAATCATAATTAATCTTGAAAAAAAATCATAGATGGCTGCATAAGTAACAATTTATGAAATTTACAATCACTAAAAAGCGTTATACGGCAAATTTCGGCTGAGGTAATATTAGTAAAAATCGTATTTACGTAGAAATATAAAAATTGAACACCTAGGAAGAAAAAACGTACAAAAAGAAGAAAAACATCTAGGAGTCTTGCGTAGTATCTAGGCAAGACTCCTAGATGGCGTTGTAAAATTACAGTCTCTGGCAATTAGTGAGTCGCTGATGCTGCCATCTGTTAAAAAAATGGAGTATGAAAAATAGCCAGCTCAATAGCCAGACTTAGGGTGGTGTCATTTCTTTGTATGGGATTGGGTATCTGTACGTAGTATTATAATATCTGTGCCTGAAGGTTTCGATGTGCCTTAGCAGGTGGGTATGTCAATTTCTCCAGCGGTATGCTCGAGTTTAAAGTACTAAGGCCCGCGAATACCACAACTCACTTAGCGCTAAACGCATTTAAAACATCGTTCGATTTCTGTCAATCGTTTTGACAGTGACAGATTGATATTTTAAACAAATTTAGCTTTAGTTGCATTTAGTGATTTTGGTGCAAGTGGGCCTAAGGGAAAGTTAAAAGAAAGAAAATACATTTATTCAGCACAGACTGAAAGGCACACCAACACACTAAACTAAGGCACTAAAACTGCTAAGTATTGTACGCTCGTAACATCGTGGACTTCGGCTATCGGTCTCCATATCGATCGAGGTGAGGAGCAAAGATAAAACATTATACAAGGGGGAAATTGTGATCGATGAATTCTTCCTCATCGAAATAAACCAAGTTTAACTATCCGATAGAGGGTAAAAGAAGAAATGGCAGAACAAATATACTATTACTAGAAAAACTTATTCCGGAGTTTCCCTTTGTGTACAGGCTCAGAAAATGTACAAGCTCATTTCAGTAATTTTTTATCCGTGTCCATTTTTTTCTAATGATAATGAAACTACTTACAATGCCAACAGGCAAGTACCTAGATCCTAAAATCAATAACTGTGGATAAATATAGTGTTCGTTACCTTAATCTTCTTCCTGAACATGATGGTGGTGACTCCATTTTCTTCGTAACCTGACGCCGCCGTGATATCGTCGTGACCGCCCCAGAATGTGTCTACGCGAGGAGTCGACCTGAAATGCATACCATGAAGGTAAAGTTGCGAGTTCTTCGGCAAAACCTTTGTGATCGCGATCAACACAATAAGATTTATTTTTTCTTTCATAATTTTACCTGGTACCTTCTCGCTTCCGTCAGACCTAAGAGCCTTATTAGACATGCTATTGGCGATCGGAGCCATCTTTGCATACCGAGACTCCTCTGTGCCTCGGAAAGCACGTTAAGCCGTTGGTCCCGGCTGTAATTCGTGGATTTTTGACAGTCGTTATGAGTCGTTAGAAGCCCGAAAGTGTGACAACCAGTCTTACCAAGGGGTATCGTATTACCCTGTTACTGGGTTGTGGAGGTCAGATAGGCAGTCGCTCCATGTAGAATACTGGTACTCAGCTGCATCCGGTTCGACTGGAAGCCGACCCCAACATAGTTGAGAAAAGGCTAGGCAGATGATGATGAAATTAGAGTCGCTTTTCATGTTTGCTGACCGCTTTGTTCTTTTAAACTAGGTACGCAATAGATTTACGTATATTTGGTTTTCAGTATAATTTAGAGAATTTATTCCGAAAGGTTTAGGTATACTACATCAATATTAAACTAACATTATATTAAAATTATATTACATTATATTACATAGTTGGGAAAAGGCTGGGCAGATTGATTGAAGATCGGAGATTTGATTTTGAACTTCTTTAAACGCATCATCACGTTTGCACGACTCTCTGCATATGAGCGCGTGTTTTCCATCTCTCACGTTTCTTCCAGTGGCTGTATCAATATTCCAAAAAACGACTAAATTGCTGATCGCCGTTGGTAAAAGCTGTCTACTGAGGTCCTTCTAGAGTTCAGAATTGAGAAACCCGGAGCCCTAGAAATCGCAGAAGAAAAAAAAGAATCGCTAAAAGAAATAGAAGAATCTCACCTGTCTCTCGTATAATAGTCGAGCACTCGATGGTAGTTGCCCTTCGCGGAGCCGATGACGATGTCGGTGCAGTCCATGGGGTTGAAGTCGAACTTAGGAACGTAGTCGTGGTCGGGGAAGTAACCTACAATGTACAAATTATGTTTTATAACAAGCTAAGGTGTAGTGGGAAGTGGGAACTATGGAAGAGTATCGCCTTAAGAAGGAATTATTTCATCGACATCAACTGCTGTAAGAACTCAGTTCACTCACAGAAGGAATGTTGTCTTTAGTTTTTAAGTTTTATTTGAACAGATTTAGATTTATTTTTTAAAGATAAAATACTTATATAATATTTTTACTATGGTCATAATAGGGATCGATATTAACAAAGAAACACTTGTTTGTTAATTTGTTGTTTCTTTAAACACTAGTTTGTTTATTTCTTGGTTGTTTTGTTTTTGAGAGATTCTTAGCTAATCTTGCAATTAAAAAATAATTCTTATCCCAGAACAGAAAGTTCTAAATATTTACTAAAAGAGATTCCCTTATCCATTGCAATAATCTGCATTCTGCAACTTTTGCATAATTAATGCAATCGGCTATCTACCGCAAAAAACTTACCTCTGCCTGAAACCAGCCTAAACCACAAACACATAAATACATTATTATTGTTGTTATACCCATCGTATGTATGTACAGAAACACCAGAGATTTATTCTACAAACACACAGGGCCAGTTTCTTGAACTAAAATTATCGCAAAATTATTTAATAGCGCGCATAAACTGTTGCGATTGGTGAAATTACAGCCAGTCACAGCTGTTTACGCGCGCCTGACAATTTTTCACATTAATTCTGCGATAATACTCGTTCGAGAAATGGTCACAATCATACAAAACAGTACTGAAACTTGTAAAAAAAATTACCTCCTCCATTTTATTAAAGTTGGTTAAAATGTATACCTAAAGAGTAAAGGTATATAAGTAACAGTAGGAAGTAAAAGATAACAAAAGAATAGGTTGATAACTGAAACAAAAAAAAACAAAAGAAACAGGGGAAAAGATATGTCAGTGAAGATAAAAGATTTTAGAAATTTTATTTTTAATCGGATCTGAGGAAAGGAATCGAGGTGGCACCCAAAAGCCCAGCAAAGCTTAGAAAATATTAAAGCAGAAAATTGTAAGCGAACTAACATGCAAGATTTAGGTATTGTGAATGGATGGTATCTCTTTCTCGCATGCAAGAGTCAGATGAAATGGAGATAGTTTATGAATGACAGATAAGTGAAGATAGTATTGATATAAACAGAGCCTGAATATTGGAGATACTAAAAGGTAAGTACTAAAATATTTGAGATTTTCAGCAGTAAATAAATAATTTCCAGTATACAAATTTGATTTACCTAATGAAATCGTAGATCACAAATTCGTCACTTTCTCGAAGAAGAATTATTTAGTAGATAATTCATCTCCAATTTTCATGCACTAAGTTTTAAAATAATACATAATAATCATTCTTTCTGAGTCATCTATTTCACTCCTTTCATTTACAAAAAGAAAGCATATAATACATTATTGTTAAACACAAAAATATTTATTATCATAATTATTGACAAGTGCAGCAAATTGCTATACAAATACATCTAATTTATATACAAACACATTCATTGGTATCAATACAACTAAAAGATCAATCAAGAAATCAAGATTTAATTCAAAGTAAAATTTTATAAACCCAACTGTGGCTTATTTCCCGTTATAAAGACAAATACTAATTTGGTTTGTGATTTGGGCCTGTTTTTATACAAAAATGAATTGATCGCCAAACTTGCATACAATGTTTTGGCGATTTTGGAATATTTCCCAGCATTTTTTTTTCATTTTCACCCTTTTAATATAGTGCGTCCCTTTATTTATTTTTTTATCCGTGGAATGGAAGGTTCTCAATTTATTTGTTTGTAACTTTTGCTGCATCCAATACCAATGAACCTGTAAGATAGTGCAAAGCATGTGGCGTTACCTGCTTCGTCTGTAAGTCCCTTCACTAGCAATGTCTCAGGTTCCAATGCTGCGATAGGTTCAAGGGTAGGTTCAGGAGTAGCTTCGGGACTAGGTTCTGGTTTAGATTCGGGTTCCGCTGTGGGCTCTGGCTCAGAACTAGGTTTTGGGGTTGGTTCGGGATGAGAATTAGGTTCTGGCTCAGAAGTAGGTTCTGGCTCAGAAGTGGGTTCTGGCTCAGAAGTAGGTTCTGGCTCAGAAGTGGGTTCTGGTTTGGGCTCCGGCTCAGAAGCGGGTTCTGGGTGAGAAGTAGGCTCAGAGGCGGGTTCAGGATGCGAATTTGGCTTAGAACTAGGTTCTGGCTTTGAATTATGCTCTGGGGTAGGTTCTGGTTCGGATGTTGGTTCCGGCTCAGGTTTCGGTTCGGGTTCTACAGTCGGTTCGGAATATGGTTCGGGTACTGAGGTCGGTTTCGGTTCCGAACTCGGTTCCTGTGTGGGTTCAGGAGTTGATCTAAGTTCAGCTAACTGTTTAGACTTTGGTTTGAACTTTGGCTTAGTTGTAACTTTTGGTTTTTGTTCCACACTAGGTTCAGGGGTGGGTTCCACATTGGGTTCAGGGGTGGGTTCTACACTGGGTTCAGGGGTGGGTTCTACACTGGGTTCAGGGGTGGGTTCGGCACTGGGTTCAGGGGTGGGTTCGGCACTGGGTTCAGGGCTAGGCTCGGGGTGAGGTTCTGGTTCAGGAGTGGGTTCAGCATGGGGTTCAGGCGAGGGTTCTGGTTCAGAAGAGGGTTCGGGGGAAGCTGTGGGTTCTGCAGTGGATACAACAGAGTGATTATGGGATTTAAGAGTTGTTGTAGTGTCCGAATCTGTAAAAATAATTCATCATGCAGCATCATATAATACAGCTTATTCCATCGCTACCTGATACTTCATTTTGGCGGATATGTTTTCTGGGTATCTAGTAGATATTACTCTAAACAGTGTACCTATTTCACGTTTAATGTTTATTAATAAAACATATTGGGATTATTATTGCAAATTACAATATTTTTGTGTTAAGTATTACAATGGTGTTCTATACAAAAATAAACTTTTTTTTTTAAATTTTACATTGTTTATTTACTAAGCAATCAGTGCAAACCAACCTTCGCAATTAAGCTAGTTTTATGTTTTTACACAAACTATTTTGAAGATTAAGTATTAACAATAAAAATTTTTGCAAAAAAAAACCAACTGAAAAGTGAAAAAAAAATAACTTTTTATTCGGAAGTCAGTGGCAAAAAACGAAAATTGAAAAGCAAAGACTCATACTTCCAAATTTAAGTTATTTTTCACTTTTAAGTGTTATTTTTAAATTGGTTGTTTTTTTTTTTTGTTTTATTACAAAAAGTATACGCATCGAGTTGAAAACCTCCTCCTTTTTGTCGTCGGTTAAAAAATCTTTAAATACTTATCAGGTAGCGCCAGAACATAATAAAATATCGCAGTTAGTAGCCTCATATATTGCTATAATAATTAATTAATTTCTAAGTGCGGAGTGTCGCTTGGCTGTGGTGGATCGTTTAGCGTAGTGTTAAGTGTGGTGCGGTACTTATAGTGTGAGGGTTAGGTTACTTACTCGTGGGCTCCGTTACTGCTCGCTTTTTACGACCTGCAAATGTTATAATGTATGAATACTTTAATATTTAACCTAGATTTAAGTTACTTATGTAATAATACTTGCTGCGCCCTAACAGGGTCATGTACTCATAAGTTTTAGCCTAGACTATAACTGAGTGTAATTGTGCAAATAAATAAATAAATAAAAATAAATACTTGGAAAATTGTATTTTGTGGAGGGAAAACCGAAATAATTGAGAAGTATAGGCAGCAAACAAGCTTATATGTATAAGGTGCATCTTTTCATACACGAAATCTCTTAAGGGGTCATTGTACTCATCATTATGAACAACTTTCAATACGGGACAAGACCTGAAACCGCGAAAAAAAAAACTGCTTTTCCCTACATTTTGACGAGCTATGCGAACAGAAACGTAGGGAACAGCGGTTTTGTTTCGCGCCTTTATATTTGAAGTAAATAATCATTGAGTCAACACTAACAGCATACTCCTTACCTTTAGAACTAGACACCTTATAAGAAACACTAGTTTTCACCGTGACGTCATTGCCAAGGTTCTTGAAATCAAATCCGTCAAGTGAATGCATAGCAACTCTCTTGTTCCTATTGTCATTCACTGGCACTTTCGTTGGTTCCGGTTCGGGTTCCGGTTCGGGTTCTACACTCGGTTCTGGCTCAGAAGTCGGTTCTGGTTCAGGTTTCGGTTCTGGAATAGCACTGGGTTCTGGCGCAGCACTAGGTTCCGGAATAGAACCAGGTTCTGCCGTCGGTTCTGGCTCGGATTGCGGTTTTGAACCTGGTTCTGGTTCGGATGCTGGTTCTGGGCTTGGCTCCGGTTCGGAACTGGGCTCTGGCTCTGCTTTCGGTTCTGGTTGCGGTAGGGGTTCCGTTTTTTGTGTGGTTGCTGCAATTAGATAAAATAAGATAAGATGGAATTTAACCTCTGTTAGAGTGATATTATGGATCTCATTCCTTTCAAATTCGGTTTTATTTTGAGACTCAGTAACCCTGGTTCAGGACACACGCATTTTATCTCCAGTTGTATGTATACTCAGTGTGTCAACACTCTAATTAATGAACAGTAATTAAAGCCCATTGAATTATCATTACCTTTAGCATCTACAGGGGGTCCTAGCACTGGGAAGTTCTTGCACTGTTTAGTTATACCGTTTGGACGCCATCCTACACCTGAAATATAAACAAATGGCTGAATGAGATACATGAAATAACAACATAACAATACCAATATAATACCATCCTGCGAAATAGGATTGTGCCAGAGTGCGTGGCAGCGTCGACGGCATTCTGAAATGCCGTCGACGATAAGCCATTTTGCGCCATTATGGCGCATTGGTTACATTACATGGTGCGTGAGGTGAGTGCAGATATATGAATTGTTTTACTTATTTTGTTCCTAACATAACTTCTTGTATTACTTACTAACATGGACAAAGGTTAGAATTAAAGTTTTATTTTTATCTCATCACGACTGTTTTCCCCATAGGGTTAAGCGGAGATGGACTTAAAGCACACCCACATTTCGCCAGTTATGTTTAAGTCCCATGTAATAGAGGACGAGTCTATTGCCATCAACCGGGCACAAATCCAAAATCCGGGCTGGTCCTGATGAAAAAACCCAATAACATTTTGCCCGAGCTGCATCCGGTTAGACTGGAAGCCGACCCCAACATAGTTGGGAAAGGGCGAGGCATATTGAGGGAGTATTAGTGATGTGATGACGTCACTCACCCGCATACGAGGTGCCGTTGACCATCATAATGAACTCGACCTCGACCTCAGCTTCGTCCTTCAGTATCCTCCAGTACAAGTTAAAGTGTTTGGAGAGCTCTCGCTTGTTGTACAGTCCGAGGTTCACTTTCTTATCCTTCCATGGCGCCTCTGTGGACATATAGGTGATGAATAAAATAAATGTAGTCGCTAATATGGATTAAATCAAATCATTTTTCATTCAAGAACACCCATCACCCATCTCTTTACATCAGATTACAAATTCATTTAATTAATTACTTTTGAGTTATTACAAAACAATCAATAATACAACAAAGCAGTAGATAGTGTTATTTTAGCTGGAATATTAATTCCCATATACGAAGAAATAATTGACATCTTCTATGACCCTCTATATTCCATCGTCATATTTATGTATTCGGTTCCTGCGACTTTCTCATGACTGCGTAAAAGTACTATCGGCAAACATAACTGGACGCACTGCACCGCCAAGGCAGACCCAGTACCTATGCATCTGAATGCGTTGATATATCGAACACGCAACGTGTTGTAAGCACGCTACGTGTATTTTTACCATAGGGCACAGGTGCAGTAATTTGCACGAGATTTGAAGTTGAACACTTTGCAAATCGTTGTGCCAACATATTACGCTTAGACGCGAGTGAACGTCATTGGATTAAGGATCACTGCAATCTTTTCCCATCGAAAACTACCATCAGCACGCGTATCACGACCACCGTAGAAACGGGTTTTGTCGACAAAAGAATAGACTAAGTGACAGATAGTGATTGTTTATCTATCATTTTGTCTATCCTTCCATCGACATATCCCGTTTCTACAGTGGGTATGCTACGCGTGCGTCGTAGACGTCAGAGATAGGACACTGGCGATGGACCTCTTTTCAACCTTATTACTAAGGGCATAAGGGTGAAAAATGGTTCACCGCGAATGCCCGCGGTTGTACATAAAACAATACTCACTCTTATTACATCCCTTTCCGTAGAATCCAAACGGACAGTAGCACATCTTGGTGGGGGACTCAGTCGCGTTAACGTCGATGCATTTGCCCCTCAAGCCGCAATCGTTATCTTCGGAGCACTCGTCGCTGAACTGACAGCGCGGCCCGGAGAACATCTTGTTGCATTTGCAGCGCCCCAGGATGTAGAAGCCGTGGCCTGAACATGTCTCGTGGTATTCTTTGCCTGGAATTGACATAGAAATGGATTAGCTTCGATTCTGTTATCACAATGATTTTTGACAGTTGAGTCTCCTACGAAAGTGGTGGCTTCATTTAGCGGTCGCAAAACGGCGGCAATATGGAGTAGCGTTTTTGACACCGTAACGTAATGCGTTTTTGTCAAACCTCGGTGAAAATAATACGACCGTTAGTTTAAGTCCGTGTAGGTATTTAAATGTATCAACCAATGCACAAGTTATTAAATAAATACATAGATAATAAAAAGTGCCTCATGAATGGTTTTTAAGAAAAAACCTGTGTTACAGGTCACCAGGTTATCAAAGTTTTGATCCCCAAAACTCATAAGCTTCGTCTTATACCAGGAAACTAAAAGGTACTTCAGTAGCTAATAACAACAAAATCATTGACAGCAAATAAATATCTTGTCGCTTAAATCTTTACAGCCTTGTCAATCAAATCAAGCAGTCATATCCGACAATCTAATGTATTGTAATGAGATGTGCATTCATTAACATTCCGAACAGTGGCTTATTAAATGCAGACAGAGCATTCAATCAGACGACGTTAATGGAAATATCTTGCCAACTAAGTAGTTACACAAAGTAAAGTCCGATAAATGGCACATTAATAATGTAAAGATTACATTGCCGTCGTAAACTACGCTAATGTTATGAATTTGTTTTTTAAATCTTATAAAAACATTCTTGAAACAAAAGCGTTCCATTTTTTTTTAATATTTTAAATAGTCAAAAAATCATACTCTACTGCAATTGACACTTCCAACTGATTCAACGCAAAGAGGAAGACAAAAATGTCAACATTCTCCTGCTCTTCATCATCATCATCATCATTTCAGCCGAGAGATGTCCACTGGTGGTCATAGGCCTCCCCCAAGCACCGCCACTTCAACCGGTTCTGTGCTTCTCGCATCCAGCGCATTTACCAGGTCATCGGTCCACCTTGTGGGCCTTACGTCTTTCGGTACGAGGTCGCCACTCCAGCATCTTTCTTTTTTAACCGACTTCTTCAAAAAGGAGGAGGTTCTCAATTCATCTGTATGTAATTTTTTTTTTTTGTTTGTATGTTACGTGATTACTCCGCCAATTATGAATCGATTTGGATGATTCTTTTTTTGTTTGGTAGGTCATGCTTCAGAGGTGGTCCCATATAAATTTTATTAATTTTGCTTGCGTAGTTTTTGAGTTAGCTTCAATAATGACGTATTTTTTCCACTTTGCGTATGTAGATGATATAATTATTTCACTCCGTCACTGTTATTAACATAGCAGATAACGGTAAACGAATTTGTATGGGGTAGGTACCACAAATAAAAAGTGAGAAATAAAAACTTTTTACAAAAAAAAAAAAAAGAACCGGCTTCAAAAAAAAACGCTAAAAAAGTGAAAAATAAAAAAAAACACTAAAAAAGTGAAAAATAACTTTAATTTCGGAAAAAAAACGAAAATTGAAAAGCAAAGACACCGACTTCCGAAATTAAAGTTATTTTTCACTTTTTTTGGGTTTTTTTTTGACGTTTTTTTTTGTAATTTTAGGGTGTATTTCTTTTACATCGGGGGTATCTTCTGCCCTTATCCGAATTTATTTAGGGTCGACGCAACATGTCCATGCTCACAAGAGGACAAACCTGTCTTACAAGCAAAGATGGGGACAAAAGTTGTCAAAGTCAAAGTCAAAGTTTTATTAATGCGATTTTTGGTGATACAACAGGGTCTTAAAAATATTTTATAGTAGCTCAAAAATCTACCCTATATGGCATGCATTGTTATGTGACAATATTAGAAATTAAGTTAAACTACATGAAACATAATGTACACAATGTAAGAATTGTACAGATCTATTTACTAATGAATGCAATAAGCTTGCATAAATTCTAATAATTGTCCCATGATATATCTGAGCTGTCAAAATACTACAAGAGAATTTAGAATTTATCTATTCAAATGAGCCTCGCATATTTTCAAGTGTTACCAAGTCTACCTTGACTTACTTCTTCGGATGCCAAACGATTACTGCCACATCTCGACAATCAAGTATTTTGTTATTAATATATTAGCATTTATAATAAGTAAGAACCTAAATTAATTTGTTGCTAAATATTGAGATGTCCTAGAAGTGAGATAATAAATTATTTTTAATTTAATTTATTCATGGCTTTTTGATCAACTGTGATGAAGTATCCTTTCATTTTATATTTCGTGGTTTTGCCCTCTAGGAAGTAAAGTGATCAACAAGTTACAATCCAGTCAGTGGATCTAAGGTCCGAGCAAACATAACATTACACATGTTTTCCCCGAAGTGTTAGGTAGCGGTGTACACACGGCTACACATCTAGCTATACATTTCCATTATAACCTGACCTCGCATTGTACGGAAATCCTATACAATGCGAGATCAGCATAAACTGGAAATGTATAGCTTGATGTGTAGCCGTGTGTACCTAGAGGTGTCGAAATTATGTAACAGGGGGCGAGCCTATTACCATCAAACATTGTCCTTAAAAAGTAATCTTTAATTGGATTTTTCATAGCTTTCTCATGGTGGGAAGTCAGTCTTGCGCTATAAATAGTTTTTGGAAAAGTGCCAATAAAATGGAGATAGGCTACATGAGTGAGATACCAAAACAAGAATGGCCTTTCTTGTTGCGTCCGTACATGATGTCGATATCAGCTATTCCCCCACCTCTCGCTGCAGTTGTAGCGTTTAGTTCTCACACGTGACGTCGCTTGGTATTGTCTGTAGGTACATGATACTCACGTGGCAGTATGTCGATATCGGAACAGGACCAGAACCTGTAGTTGCTGCCCCATTCTCCTGCCTCCCGCTGCAGTTGTAGAGTGCAGTTTTCACACGTGAAATCGCTTGGTAGACGCACCTCGTACTTTTGAGCGCTGTAAAAAACAAACATTAGATACTTAAATCAAATTAAATCTAATAGGATCCTACTCTGAACGAAGCAAAATATTAAACAGTGTTAAAAAGTTTATAAATCTGTTAAAAAGAACTTACGTAACATCATCTCGAACAAATTCAGTTCCACCTGCCCTTGGCGTTAGATCAAGTAATGGTCTTTCCAAATCATCCAATATCCTCAAACTAAATCCTCCCTGAAATTAGAAGAAACAAAACATGAACAAAAAGATTTCGCCCAACGTGGGGCTCGAACCCACGACCCTGAGATTAAGAGTCTCATGCTCTACCGACTGAGCTAGCCGGGCTGTGAGGTATTCATTAAAAGTAGTGATTACTTACTCGGTGTGCGTATGCTAAATGCCAATGTACTGTGAACGTTGATCCAGCTAAAAACGAGGTTTTTAATGTTCCTGAAACCAAAGAGAACAAGCCATATATAAACAAAATAAAACAAAATAAAAAAATAATGATCTCGGTGTGTAGTATTCTGTTTAATTTGTTATTAAAAATGGTTAAATATACATTTAATTTATAATTAAATTCGTAACCACCAGAAAAACGTGTAATACGTATTTTCAATATGCAAAAAAAAGTCGAACGATCAGTTAATTGCTATCAACGCCATCTCTTATCGACTAGCGAAACTCTTATGACACCATTTGCATAGTTGTTACACAACGACATGTAGATGTCGCAACTAGTTTTAGACGTAACATTCCGGTATCGGTGGGAACGGGTTTTATATCTTGCGCCTAACTAAACTTTTTTTTATTACAACAGGTTTTCTAATTAACTAAGTACTTTTTGCTTACGGTTTACGGTTGATGAAATTCTAGTAACCTTATTAGGCCGATGAGTATATTTTACCCTAAATAAACATGATTGATGAATGTATTGAAAAATTTTTATACATGAAACAATTTTTTTTAAATAAAATACTAGAATTAGGTAAGTACACAATTTTTTCGTAAGTTTTAGAAATACTATAGAAGCAAGTACCTAAATAAAGTAGCTTCGAGAAAAGGCAGGTAGTGCCCTCCTTGCGCTTCGCTTGACTCGGTACCCCCCCTGATCCCTATGTTGTTATCGTCACAACAAAACGTCAATTTTATAATACACAACTTGAATGAATTTTGTTTTAATGGTTTGTCAGATTGTGATATCAAAAATTCTACAATGTTTCGATACTATTGTTTTTTTTTTATCCTTTTCGGTACGCACTATATTTATTTTCCTTAAAATTAACCTAGTTACCGACCAAAAACAACATTTTCCTCCTTATTTAACAATACCAACAAACAAAGGTCGACCCAACGAACTTTAGTGACCTTCACCTTCAACCACAAAAAGCCTTCGTCGACCGTGACAGGACTCGAACCTGCAATCTTCGGATCCGAAGTCCGACGCCTTATCCATTAGGCCACACGGTCGTATGAGGAGGAACGCCGTACAAGAGGGTAGCTTCGTAAGTCGTGCGCACGCAGACAAATCGTGTGTGCGGTGTTAGTGGGCCATGGTTTGTTAGAGGCCGCAGAGTCTTTACAGTAGCCGATGGCGTATTTATGGTGCCATTTGATGAACAACTGTTAATTTATTGGATATTTTGCTTATGAATAGAAATGGAATTTCAGAGGCCAGGGGTGGCCAATGGCAGATGCCTTTAACGCATGCTAACGGATGGCACACTTGTTGATAATTATTGGCTTATTGGCTGTGGGACATTGGGGATAGAAACTCTTGGGCGGAGTCTGGCGTCAGGATAGTATCCAGGTTCAGAAAGAGACTCATAATCATCTGTCTAGCCTTTTCCAAACTATGTTGGGGTCGGTTTGGTAATCGACCAACCGGATGCAGTTAAAGGCTCTTACACACTGGGGCGATTTGCCACGCGACGCGAATTTTAACAAAGTAATTTCTCAGAAATTGTTTTGTTAAAATTCGCGTCGCGCGGCGAATCGCCCCAGTGTGTAAGAGCCTTAAATAGGTACCAGTATTTTACATGGAGCGACTGCCTATATGACCTTCTCAACAGACCTTAACTCAGTAACTGGATAACACGTTACCCGATGGTTAGTAAGTCAGAGTATTACTTTAAGAAAACAGTCTTACTGTAAGACTGTTTTAGAAAAAGACACTCCAGTGAGGTGTCCAGTGACAACGTTCCACAAAGTCCAACGTTTTTAAAGCTCGATGTGCTTTACGAACTTCAAAGGAGATGGTTTTATTCGTTCCCGGATTAGGCCCACCAAAAATTCTGGCGTCTATTAATGAAACGCTTGTTGATTTGTTCCTTATGATCTCTAAATTATAGTGGTAGTTATACCTAATTATACCTCGTGTACTAGCACCCTGTCCTACTAACAAAGATGAGTGTTTAAAGTTGATATGCAAAAAAGTCAAAGTAGATTGATTTCACCTACAGATCGAAGGGTTCAAAGAAAGAAAGAATAAATTTTGTTGATGGCACATAAGTAAAATGCCAGAGATTATCTTCAATTCAACAAATTATTATATTCTTCTATAGACATGAATTCTTCTCTAGAACGCTCCATAGAAATAAAGTTTGTGAGAGATGCAACGTGAAAAACTGGTCAGGAGTTAATTAAGAAAGTTATGGAAAGTATATAGATTTGATATTTATGGTAAGAAACCGAAGCTGTCTAAAATCGTTGCTAAAATAATAAATGAAGATTAAGAACAACTGAAGACCAAACTAACTTTGAACGAGGAGTGCTATTTTATATATCTTCATGTTGGTAGGAGAGGGGATGTAATCTCAAAAGAGATTGAAGCATATTCATGGCATACAGTATTTTCTGATTTCGAAACAATATTATCAGAACTATCCGACGATGTTGACGATGTTAAAAAGCTTAGCGCATTTTCGAGAAAATTTGTCCTTAAATAAAGAACTCGAGAAGGATTGATAGATTACGTAAATAGCATTCTTAGAACTTATGGTTGAAGAGTAAAGACTAAAGACAGATGTAGATGAAGAAATAATAAGTAGCTTTGGAAGTCACCAAAGACAATGAGATTGATTCAGGAAACCTGTCAGCTTTTAACCGGTTTAAGCAAGTGTTGCCGCTCGGAAGAATTAGGTCGACTGGAAGAAGATAGATTCAAATATGAAAGTCGTGTTTGATTTGAGTGATCCGGTACCTTCAAATTCTCTTTATAACTTCAAAGTTCATTTGTTGTAGTTTTTTTTCGTAGATATTTTAACCACAAAAGCAAAAATAAATGACAATAAACAAATGCACGAAACTTCCTCAAATATATTATAAAAAGAACCCCCAAAAAGATCCGCAGCCGGTAGGATTCGAACCTACGCTCCCAGAGGGAATCTGATTTCGAGTCAGACGCCTTAACCACTCGGCCACGACTGCTTGTAACAGAATTGCGAAATTACCGTACAGTATCTCCACGTCAAAATTTTATATGAATTTGATGATCTAAATCGACCACCACAGAAGGCAATGTTTTTTCAAAATATTTGATCAATAATATTGCTACTACAGCTCAAAATCATTATTATTTTGGCAACCTTAGAATAATTTGCACTATTAGCAACCCCATTTTTATGTCCACACAATCACTATCCATTCCAATGTTGCCTGGATCGCAGAAAGCGATAAGGCCGCCCATTGTATGTTTTGTAGTGTTAAATAAATTTTCTATTGTATTTGTATTTTCTGGTGTACCTACCTTAAAGTATACAGGGTGAAAATTAATTCATGGGCATCTTAAGAGGTCATACCGGTCATAGTACTCATAATTTGGAACAACTTTCAGGAAGGGACCAAGGCTGAAATCGCAAAAAAAAATCAACTGTTCCCTACATTTATGTTCGCATAGCTCGTCAAAATATAGGGAACGGCTGATTTTTTTTCGCGGATTTTGGGTTGGTCCCTGAAAGTTGTTCATAATGATGAAAACAAACCCCTAAAGAGGAGGCACATGAATTAAATTTCACCCTGTATACAATAAATAAATAAAATAATTAGCTATTATAACAATAAATTTGTTTGAGAGCATACAAAATAATACAAATGTACAGTACATTTGTTCGACGGCTGAGAACATTAATCACAAGTTACAACAGGTACAACAGTACAGCCAACATAATAATCACAACTAGTTAGGTTTTAAGAGGCTAAAGCAAGGACGCACTTGAGCGGTTTGCATTTCCCTTCATCGTGCTGTCGTGCCCTCAGCTCAGTGAGTCACAGGTATTTGAAGTATGCAGGTATAAAATACTCTACAATAAACTACCAAGTGATACAATTATAATATTTATGATCTGGTATAAATCTGCTCACGAATTTACGAGACGAATGAACTTAGGCTAGCTAGGTACGACTGAGGGGCGTTACTTGGATATGTGAGGGTGTGTGGTGGAGGTAATTTCAAAGAGAAGGAGGTTTTCCAAGGATTTATTAATTAGAAAACACGTGTATATAGAGGGTTCGGGCTGATCTGCCCCTCACAACATAAAAAACACACCTGTCAATATTTAAACACCGACTGCTGGAGCGTTCGCAAGTCAAGGCTGCGGTTCTACCAGCCAGCCCAACGTGAGGTTGCATATCGCATAAAACCTCTACAGCCTACCTACTTATACAATACTAGCTGCGCCCCGCGGTTTCACCCGCGTAAGTCTCGATTCCGTGGGAATATCGGGATAAAAAGTATCCTATGTGTTAATCCAGGTTATAAGCTATCTGTTTGCCAAATTTTATCCAAATCCATTCAGCCGTTTTTGCCTGATTGAGTAACAAACATCCAAACACACAAACACACAAACTTTCACATTTATAATATTAATATTATAACTACATTATTAAGTAGGATGTATCATAATTGAAATAGGCGTTGTTTAAAATACCAAAACCTTTGGAAAACAAAATTAAATTCGTAATGACTTATTTTAAAATATCTGTTTTGTGCCTGACCGTACAGTTCGATTCAAACTTAATGGCGGATGGCGGCTCGGAACATGAGGCGAGTCGCTGCGCAGTAACAATTTCTTGTGTCAGCGGGGGTGAGGGGTGGGGTACTGCGCAGCGAGAAGCTAACTTCAGAGCCGCCAATCGAACTTTACAAATCACCGTAATCGAGAATAAAATATCTGGTAAATATTATTATTCGGGTTGAGTTGACACGGGCCCAGTTGTCACTCGCCCTTAAATTGTACCGTGTTTATTTATGTTTGTGAGAAATTCAAGTCAATTTCAGCACCCTAATTGCGTACGATCAATCAGAATTAGAATCGGTTTTAAATAAATGTCTAATCCATTGCTTCATAAGTTCGAAAAAAAATGTGCTCAACAACGTAACTAACGCAATGAAGTTGTTGAACTGTCAAAATGAAAATTAGTCATCATCGGTTACGAACATAAGTTACGCAATTAACCTAGCAGTTCAGAGGCTCTAGACAAAGTTACATTCTATCAGCGATAACGATGATGGAAAAGGCAAAAATGTATAGGACCTGACCCGTGGACCTGACATTAAGCTATCGAAAAACTTATGGCCAATCCTGTCGAAAGTCGTTTTAGAAATACGAAACGCTTTCGAAGCGATTGTCACTTGTCTAGGCCCTCAGAATTTGCTTTTTGAATTAGCCACCAGCATTTTGGATTACAATAAATTCGTCCAACAAGAAACCTACCGCAATACAAGATTACGGAGCATACCACAAAATAAGATTCGCAACAATGTAAGAAGAGGATGACTCAGCCGAGGTCAAAGACCCCGAGGTCAGCTGTTAGTAAACAGACTCGTATTCATCTGGGTCTGTATTTCGGCCTGACAGACTAGACCGTGTGTCTAATTTACTTATTACGCTTGAGACATGCCGTCTGGTATAAGGAGTGTTTTTTTTCATGTTTTTCGCTAATTTTAGAACCGGTATTTTTAGATATCTGACTTTTTTATGTATATTGTGCTAAAAATACAGCTAGAATGACTGGTTAGTGGTTAGGTTAATATAAATTAAGTACTGCCATTTTTTTCAGAATATTGTCCAGGTGGTTATGGTTACGAGGCTCCGATCTACGCAGGATGTGCCGAATGTAGGTACACACGGCTACACATCAAGCTATACATTTCCAGTATAAGCTGACCTCGCATTGTACGGAAATCCTATACAATGCGAGACCAGCATAAACTGGAATTGTATAGCTTGATGTGTAGCCGTGTGTACAGTCACGGACTTTAATTGATGAGCCACCTGGTACTGTTCGCATTTTAGCCGTGTAATGCAAATCGGGTTTATTCGGTTCCCGACACGCAGAGTCATATGTCTTCGTATTAGAAGAAGAAAATTATATTTCATATGTTAACCGGTTGGCTAACCTGAGAGCAGAACTACAAACTTGACAGCAGTGACTACTCAAAGTCAACCAATTGCAGGTCTAGCAACAGTAACCTAGCAACGATAATCAATTGTTGCTAGGTTACTGCTGCATAGTAACGTTAGCGTACGGAGAAATTCTCTGACATCGATATTTCAACTGTCACTGTCTTCAGTTAAGTTTTTTAGAATTATTGAGTTAATGAGCTATGATTCAAAGGAGGTCAGTATCAAATAGATTGGATAAACTTAATGCAACATTGTATTTATTTTTATCATTTAGAACTTATTAGTCAACCTCTATGGATATTTCCGATTAAAAGTAATTTATTTGTCATCTTGTTTACGAGCTTGCGATTTGAATTCGTGTTTAATCGTGTAATCTCGTGAATGTATGAAAGTAAACAAGATGGCAAATAAATTACTTTTAATCGGAAATATCCATAGAGGTTGACTTTATTAGTTAACCTCTATGGATATTTCCGATTAAAAGTAATTTATTTGTCATCTTGTTTACGAGCGTGCGATTTGAGTTCGTGTTTAATCGTGTAATCTCGTGAATGTATGAAACTGCAAAATTGAAAAGTTTGAAGGTGGCTCATCAATTAAAGTCCGTGACTGTACATTTGTGATTTTATAAAATGTAATGCCACTAACTAAGACCCTTTGGGCGCAGTTTTTACAGTCAATGAAAAGCACAAAGTTCCATTAGGTACCTAAATTTAAGAATGTTGGTACATTCAGTAGGTAAGTATAACCAACGATAGCTGGAGGCATAAAGTCACATAAGTTATTGACAAGCCTTTGGTGTCAAATACTATCCTTCAGGCAGTCGTTTCCAAAATAATTGGGACAATGCTAAAAACTGAAAAAATTGGCGTTAACAAATAACCTTAGATTAGGTATGCATACAAATAACTTTAAAATTTTAAATTACCTTTAGGCATTCCACATGGTGGTTTCGTTCTGGAATTATCCAGAAAATCCAGATCGTACCTCCTGGCCGGAGGGAAGGTCAGGGCAACATGTCCATACACACTCACACAACAGTACACTAATAGTAACACTACACTTAATAACGACGCCATCTTGCTTTTATGACGCACTCACTTCATCACTTTTGAATTTAGAACGTCCTAATCATTGTTGGAATAAACGTTTTTTTTCTATCTTGTCATTTTGTCTCTTCTTTTTTCACTGGTGACCAAGGTTTGTGGTCTCAAAAAATCTGTAACAAAATAAATAATAATATTAATAATTATTATAATTTAGGGCACATAATAGCCACAGTACAAGAAGAAACTGTTAGAAGTACCTAATTAATTAGTTAGACAAGTATACATGAAATTTTTGACTAAAACGTAGATCTTTAACCAAAGATAAAGTCAGACAGAATTTTACCAATGTCTATGGGAGATAATGTGTATAATTTCATTCAGAGGCCGCAATAAAAAATGGCTGTACACACGGCTACACATCAAGCTATACAAAACCAGTTTAAGCTGATCTCGCATTGTATAGGATTTCCCTACAATGAGAGATCAGCGTAAACTGGTTTTGTATAGCTTGATGTGTAGCCGTGCGTACCTGTAGGCTCAGACGAAAGCTCAGATAAACTGTGCACAGTATGACACAAACAGAATGATCCCAGGTTACCAGATTTTTTCTTGCGTATAAGCGCCTATGCCTATTATTACATACACCCACAGATTCTGCCAACATTGAGAAGATAATGGCCGCTCACTCATACTTCAAACAATACGTAGGATGTTGGTCTCAAGGAAACAACCAACAACCACGTAGTGCCATTGTGTATACGCCGGTAGCCAACCGTGACATGCCTTCTAAACACTGAGAATTCAGTAATTATTTCAGACACAAGTATGGTGGGTTCAGAGTAACACTGGTTGGTGGTGACTTGACTACCACAAATGAAAAGAAAGGCGAAGACAGGGTTAAAAGGGAGAATATGTCCATACCATGAAAGGAGGACCCACTACCACTAGCGAAAAACATCTTCACACTCTCTCTCTCTCTAACTGCCACTTGTGAGACTTTTAATGTTTCTTGGCGAGATGAAAGTGCTTTCAAGCAATGGTGTCAGATAACCCCATGGAATACAAAAGCTGAAATGGCAATGAGCTGGCCATATTAGCCGTAAGACCGATGACTTTTGGGGTAGACATGGTCTAGAGTGGAGACCGCGAATCGGTTAACGTAGGACACCCGCAGCAGGCCACTCAGGAAATTTCTAGGAGTGACGAATGACGATCATCTCAGGCTAGAGATTAGTCGAGTGTCGAGATAAATGGAGCAAGATTGGAGATACCTACGTCCTTGTCCAGCAATGGATGCATATGCTGATGATGATGGATCATCATTCTCCTGCCCAGTGCCCTTATCCCAATTTACTTGGAATCGGCGCGACATGGCTTTTTATTAAATACTTCTCTCTAATAATCATCACCACGGTAGTAATGATGATGAATATAATGATAATATTACAAGAATGATAGACAACCTCAACCTACTACGGAAAAGACTTCATAACGATGAATGCCTAAACAATTTGCAAAGAAAACAAGTGTCGATATTGATGAAAACAATATTGGGTAACGAGGGTATGATTGCAGCAATCATGTTACGTTACACGTTGAACGTTCATATCGGTAAATAAGATCAATTTCGTTACACGTAGGTACTGGTTCAAGCAGTTACTTTCATAGAAAGTCAAAAGCACCACTCAAATGTAATTTTATTAATTTGTTACAAGAAAGTGTGTCAAAATAAAATGTCTTGTGATTGTGATCTACGGTTGGAAGGACTTCAGGTGATCTAGTCTGTAAAAATATCTCCGTGAATACTTCGGTGAAGTGAGCTGATATTCCGCGCCAAGCTATTCAGTAATAATATATAATTATATCACTGTGAAAACCTAGGTCAATAGTTCCTAGTGGAATGACAGAATCTCTAAATCTCTTTAAACGGTGAGATTTTTACAGAATACATAGGCAGTTCATTGCAAGTTCACTGTGAGCTCACCTCATCAAATGAGAGATTTTTATTGTGAAATTATGGTGAAGCTTTTACAGAATACTTAGATCGGCTGTTGCTTCTGATCTGATGCCTAAATGCAATTTTTCATACATAATCTATGAAAAGGATTCTTGCTTATGACGTGTCTGAAGTTGTTTTTCCCTTCCCATCTGGTAATCATAATATTTTAACAACAAAATGAGATAATTGCTATTGGTAATTTACAATCCTTTCCTAACTAATATTATAAATGCGACAGTGAGTTTGTTCGTTATGCTTTCACGCTAAAACGGCTGAACGGATTTGGATGAAATTTGGCGCATGGGTAGACCATGACCTGGGACCTGGGTTAGGAGGACATAGGATACTTTTTAACTTGGTAGTACATTTGCGGGGTATATTTTCTGACTGTGGGCCCAAATAGCGCAGAACTGGTGCCCTGAGACAGTGAGACAGGGTCGCGGCAGACCACGTAGGAGATGGTGAGTCGAGCTGGATAGGTTCCATCAAAACTGGAAAGAGGACGCGCGGGCTCGCGAAAGATGGAAGGAGTGGAGGAAGGCCATTGCCCACTCCTCGTGGGTGAAGACACGGGCAAAATCTAGTAATAAATGAATGGCGATTACAACCTCTCCCTATCATTAGTAAATTAGGTCAACAGAGATCAAGATCCAAACACAATATTACTTATACTCATTATCTGCAGGATATCGACTTCCTTTCATTACAACAATCTCTAACAAATGGTGTCTCAAATTGATATAATCTTGCGCAAATCTAATGGACATTGACAATGTTTGTAAATAATATTAGCTTGTTCAACCAAAAGATTGCAACCATCATCATTATTTGTGGACAGTAGTATAATAGAGGTAGGACTGGTAGTGGTAGGCCCCTAGTGTAGGAAAGAGATGAAGCTCTATAGGACGTATAGCTCTATCTCTTTCCCCCACGAAGTAATATAAAAATAATACTGCTGTAAGCGGTGGTGGTAGGCCCCCTGGACATAGGCCGGAGCAATGGTGATCCAGTGGAAACAGCCCCGGCTTACGAGTTGTAGATCGTGGTTTCGAACCGAGTCAGGCGCTTTACTTCAAAGGTATAAATATTTCTGAAGTGAATAGATAGACAGAGACACTTAGACAGTCAAAGCTGTGAACGTCGGAAAAAATTGCGTCCAACTATTGGCCGCTAAATGCACGCACACTAGAAAAGCTCAATGACAGCACAATGACGTGGCGTGAGTGTAAGACGTGGCTGTCACGCATATCAACGTAACAAAGTTGGCCTGTTTGTTTATGTTCTTTTACAACGCGACACTCTATCTAGACATATTAAAATAATCAAAGATATAAATAATGTACAGGGACAGGTGTACAAACAGCTTCAAATTGAAGCCAATCAACAAGATGTTGCGTGCAACTTGCCATTTTCATTCTCATCTCCAAAGTGTTACTTGGATGTAAGTGAATTTTAACTTTACTTGTCAGTTTTAAGGTTGGATTTAGTTTGTTAATCTTTTAACAGTATCAGAATGCTGTTTCTTCTACGATTAGGGTTGATGACGATGCTAACAATAAGTTTAATATAAACTTTAGAATTTCATGTATTTTACAACGAGTTTCTCTCTTCTTTTTTACTCAATTACTAAAATTCTTTGTTACTCAATTCTCAAAATATGTTATTTCATACTAGCTGACGCCCGCGGCGTCGCCTGGGTGAATGTCAGTTATTATACCAAAACCTTCCTCGAGAACCACTCTATCCATTGATGAAAATAGCATGAAAATCGGTGCAGTTGGTTTTGTGTTTATCGCGAACAGACAGACAGACAGACGCGGCGGAGGACTTTGTTTTATAATAAGTAGTGATACCTACATGGGAACTTAAGAAATATTGGTAGGCCTCAATATATTCCACAATTCCTTCACATCTCGTCCCAAATCTCTTCTGTTTCCACCTGAAGGATTCATCTACAAGCTGTTTTACAATAATTTCATCGTCTTCGTCATTGTCTACTTTAGACATTTATTATATTGCTCTATTACAATTATATACAAATTTTCTGTAAATTTTAACCATTCCTTTGCGTATCCATCTCTTCTTCTGTTAGTGCCATCCCTGCTTGAAGGTCGATTATCTGGTCGTCACAGTCGGCGGAGATCTTAACTTTCTCTCCAACAATAGTCCGCTCTTGTTTATTAATAATATAATCACTTTTGTTTTCTATATCTTGGCTGTTGACCGCCACAGATGAATGGGTGGATGAAGTAATACCTGGATTGGTGTAGGTACGTAGTTCTTAGAATATTTTGATGGTTTACTTTGATATCTCTGAAAACTGTTTAATATCCTTTATGTTCTGCCAAGACAATAGTTTAATAGTGTTCTCTGTTATTTATTACAAGCTAGCTCCTCGCAAGCTTTGTAAAATACTATTTCTCAGCCCTCAGTCACAGATTACCTCCAGTGTTGTTATCGTCGTGTCGACTGTTGCCAACGCTAATAACGGTTATACAGTATGTTAACTAACAAAGGGCGTTCCCGTTAACTGCAATAGTATAGCGTGTATAAGATGCTAAAAAAAATATTACAATTCAAAAAACAATTTTTTTTTTTTTTTGTCGTGAAATGTTCACAAAACGATTAAATTTAAACGTAAAAGAAACACTCTGTACACGCACACTTGTATTTCAACGTAGATAAGTGTGTGACAAGTGGGCGTGTACAGAGAGTTTATTTTCCGTAACAATTTAATATTTTTTGTGAATATTAAATTTTACTATACAAAAACAAAAAAAAACATATTTTTTTTGATGGTAATATTTTTTTTAGCATGTATAGACGCTATTCTATTGCAGGTTAACGGGAACGCCCTTTGTTAGTTAACATACTGTATATACTTAATATAACAATGTACCTACATACTTCAATCACCAATGAAAAGAGCAATTTCATTGAAACTGTTAATTTGGTCAATGGTTTCTGGAATTAAATCTAACCAAAACCATCTGCCTAGCCTTTTCCCAGCTATGTTGGGGTCGGCTTCCAGTCTAACCGAAAGCAACTGAATACCAATCAATCATTTATTTTGTTAAACATAGTATTTTATATGAAGCGACTGCTTATCTGATCTCCACAATCCAGTTACTGGGTAACATGATACCCCTTGGTAAGACTGGTTGTCAGACTTTTGGGCTTCTAACTCCTGTAACGACTGTCAAAGATTTACGAATGACAGCTGGGACCAACGGTTTAATCACCAATGATACCGGCAATTTCCTTGACACTGTTAATTTAGTCAATGGATGCTCATGCTGGAATGCTCGGAAATGTTCCCTGTTAACCGCCTGCTTTATAGAACAGTTGTTTTCAGACTGAAGAGCAACCTATGGCTTCTTCTTCTTCTTCGACGTTCCCTCAATGCTGAGGATCGCGACCACATATAACGCGTCTCCAAGCTATGCGGTCTTCTGCAGTATGGACCGCTTGATAGATGCTCCTGCAACCTTCTTGATCGCGTCTTACCATCTTGCCGGTGCTCTGCCTTGAGCGCGTTTTCCTTCCACCCGGCCCAGTATCAAAAGCCTTTCCAGGCTATGCTTAGGTGAACGCATAATATGTCCGAAAAAGCTGAGGGCACGCTCCTGGCATATAGTAGATAGCCTCTTGGTGATGTTGAGTTCCTCCAGTATGGATTCATTCGTTCTCATGGCGGGTCCATGGTATACGAAGTAGCCTCCGCCAACACCACATTTCGAAAGCATCGATTTTACTGCTTTCGTTGCTTTTAATGCACCACGTTTCAGCGCCATATAAAAAAATGGAAAAAACTAGAGCTATGGCTTCTACTCCTTTATAAAGTTTGCTATGTCCAGGGTTATCTATGGTTTACCTACGGTCGCTTCTGTCAAGTCTTCGTGACGATACATTCGCTATACCATGGTTGAGCAAACGTTCGATATATTTCGTGATTCATACAAAATAGCAATGTTAAACTGTAGACCAATCATCTAAATTACCTCTGAGGCGTTACAAGTAGCTCTGTTTGCCCCACTAGCTCTAGCTATGATCACTTATTGTACAATAATAATTTAGTAAATAATAACTCATTTTCATAGTAATGTGTTTAACAAATTCACAACCATGCGACAGGCTGCCATCATCATCCACGACTTCACCCACTGCTGAATTAGGGCTCTCTTTTGTTGTGCCAATCCCCACGCACCTGTGCCAGACTCATTCAGGTTTTGCAGCCTCATTCAGCATTCCCGCGCATGGGCGTACCCAAGGGGGGGGGGGGGGGGGGGGGGGCAGGGGGAGGCAGTTGCCCCCCCCTGGGAATCTCGCAGAACATATATGAACTCGCCTAATTACTAATTAAAGTGTAAACGGGGCCTTATGCTCTAACTTTTAAATAAACCGCGCAGTAGACACTGGCACTAAAAAATCTGACTTGCCCCCCCTAGGCCAGAAGCTGGGTATGCCCATGGCCCGCGATGGCATCAATGTCGTCCGCCCATCTCGCCGCCGGACGACCGATATCTCTTCTTCCAGTACCTGATGAAAAATTTTAAAACTGAAAAATTTTCGGATAGACTGCTCACTTCACCTAAGTTTTGACGGTAAGATTTTTACAGAATAACCGGCAGGACAGTCAGTATGTCAAAAGTGCATCTATCGCCACTCTTGGACTCAGAACTGCTATACTATCTACCTTATTAATTCTGCAATCTAACTAATATTTCCGTTGTCATCGCCTGAGGGTTCATTACTCACTAGACTAACGGTTAGCGCGATCATTCGCGACGTGGTTATGGTACCTATACCATCAACTAGGAATGTAGTGAAAGTGGTCGTTAGTAGCAACCACCTGTTCGTTGTGTACTTCGGTTCTGTTTGGTATTGTATTGTATTGTATTGTTTGTTCGTGTATTGGTTGGGACATGTATAGTGTGGCCTCTTCACCGTATCGGTTAAACGGAAAACCAGCTATAAAGGTTCATTAGAAAAATACATACAGACGAACATAGAACGAATATTTAGAGTGTGTTTTATGCCGGCGCCAGACATCGCAACAATATTTGATCACATGTTTGACACACATGAGTGGCAGGGGTGTTTGGGTATTTCATCAAAGTTTGATCACATATTTCAACTTTGCCATTTGGTGTGCACACATAAATGCCGGCGCCAGACATAGCAACAATATTTGATCACATGTTTGACACATGTGTGGCAGGGGTGTTAGAAGAGCTGAGGGTCTGTCTAATTGCTTGCCTATGACAAAAACGCGGCGCCTAAGCAGCCTAAGGGCGAATTTCACCAAACTTTTGTACCGAGTATAAGTCTCAGACCAACAAAAAAGGAAAGACGGATCACGCCGTACATCAAAAGTGAAGCCACAAAACCATGCTCCTGCAAGTAAACACACAGGCTCACACCTACACTACAACCATGCTCATCGCTCCTAGTACGTCACGAATCGTCGTCTAGTTAACATCACCAAAACAAATATAATTATGCCTTCCTGTGTAGTGAAAACGTGTAAAAACAATAGTAAATCACAGAAAAAGTCTCACGGAATCACTTTTCACTTGTAAGTACTTCAAATAACATCATTTTTTAATTTAGATAACTATGAATTTTAGGTTACTTGGAACAAAAAACCTGAACGAATGAACGAACGAAAACAGTGACATTTAAAGAGCGAGGGTTGCCATAATATGATTTCAAATTTCCCCATTTCATATTTTTTACTTCGAGTAATTATATGTCTGTTTTTTTATGCATTTAATATTTTAGATTTTCAAGTAATACTGAAAATAAAAATAAATGGATAGTATATTTTTTTTTAACACTCAATAGAAAATTAATGGATAATTCTAAATGAAAGAGCGGAGTCTCCTAACACAAGCAATTCTTGCATAAAAGGTGATCTCCTAAATGCACTTTGTACTTAATTGTTTTTTATTTTATTTTGCGATGTAAAAAAAATGTTTTTGTTTCGGAATTCTTCCTAACAATTGAGATACAATACCATACTCAACAATATCTTACTCGTACAATATTAGCCTACCCAAAATATTATTCCCCAAGTTATAGGGAAAAACTTTAACAACTGACAACCCTTTTTACACACACATAGATAAAAAGGTGGCTTCACTTTTGCTGTACGGGGTGCTCTGTCTTTCCTTTTTTGTTGGTCTGAGGTATAAGTCTTGACAGTTTTTCCATGCAAAAACTGTCAGACGTCAATTTATTCCACGGATAAAAGATTTTGATAAAATCAGCCATAGTTAGTGTCCTTTTGTTTTTTCTATTGTTACCATTTTATTTTTTCTGTTTTTGAATAAGCGTTATTGGGCGTGCACTTTTGGATTTTCCAAATTTTTGTACCTATTTAATATTTGTGTTGTTTTTTTTGTTCGTTGTTTTGTGTTGTTTTTTTTGTTCGTTGTTTTGTGTTGTTGTTGTTAGTCAGTCATCTTATTTTGTATTATAATTTTGTTGTTTATGACAAAAACTACATGTTTTACTTTTTGATTGCCTTGTTTTTCTTGAGAACGGCTGATCATGGGGAGTGCTAAGTAATAAAAAAAACAAAAAGATATTTAAGTATAGCCGAACTCGTAACCTCAATTTGTTTTTCCCAAGTCGATTTAAAACGAGGTAATAGTTATTAAATGTCAATTTCAAACTGTTTCTCAATATCCGATATGGTCTAGTGGCTAGGATACCTGGCTCTCACCCAGGAGGCTCGGGTTCGATTCCCGGTATCGGAAATATATTTTGACATTTTTACTTAGCTTATTTTTTGTAACCGGAAAATATTCTGCTCCCATTGTTTTATTATTACAATGATTACCTAACGTTTTATAATCTTTGCTCAACCTTTATATTGTTCTTATAGCACAATCTTGGCCAATCTTAACTAGCGTATAATAATTTCTTCATAAAATATTTAATAACTGTTATTTGTTCGTTATAGCTACCGTATTATTATTCTGACTAATCTTAGCTATAAAATAATAACGCAATGACCACTGACTGATTGCACTTAAAGTGGCGAGTACACTACCGCCCTCTAGCGGTCCGTAAATGTAACTCCCAAACATTAGGACATAATTTATTGCAGAAATAAATATGTGCTAATTTGGTTCTCCCCCCACGTAATATAACAAAAATAAATATCTATCCAGGTTTTAAAATAAATACCTACCTATGCGAAATTACTTTTTTATGAAATTATAAATTCATTAATATTATTAAACACTTACGTAATGCCATCTAGTGACGAGTAGCAATGATTAATAAACTTATCAAGTTTGAAGCTCTATCAAGTGTCGTTGTGGAAATCAGAATTGTTGATTTGTGACTCTTGTGAGCATCTCAGCAGTATAAGTCTGTTATTTATAATAATTGCTTACATAGTTATAAAAAATATGACTTCAATGTGTGCAACGTGCAACTAATCCATAAATCATAAAATAAACATTAATCAGAAACAGTGAAAATAGTGTAAAATTTTCGATGAAAAGCTTGAAATTATCGTGACAAAGTAATTTTACCTCACAGCAATACCGCCTTCACGGTTACTTAGAACACAATGTTCTCAATGCACTTGCATTGAACCTTATTACGTCACAATAAAAGTTATATTTTAATGAGCTTTATAGTACAATAATGTTACGTTACAATATTAAGATTGCGTTTCTTTTATTTCTTATAACGCCTGCATAAAGATGAATTTTGCGTAATTTATCGCAATTGTTACTAGAAGGAACTGTTATTTCCGTCACTGCTATGTAGGGATGTCTGTATGGTGGGACAGATCAAACGGATTTGTTCATTTGACCTTCGTTGATGAAACGCGGAGGGCTGATTACGACGATATCGTAACACGGAAATTATCTTATTATTGTTGAATATTATTCAAATACCTAGTAGAATTTCAGAGGGCCAATTCCCTTACCTACTTAAAAACGTTCACATTCAAGTCGCAATCTGTCTAACTTGTCAAAAATGTTGATAAGTAAATGTATGGTTTTTTTGACAGATAGCGAATGCGATGCGAATGTAAACGTTCTTAAAAATAAAGGAATAACCCGCCAGAACAATAGGTACATAGAAAAGTCACTAAGGTTGGTACTGCAAATATGTATTGTGGTCGGGGTGGGTCGGATAAAAGGAAACTGCTTCCATTGAGGGTAAACTTTTGTATTTTCTCACGTTTCTTACATGCATACGTGCCGGTCAGGCCTTGTGGCAAGCCCCTTGTCATTGCGACGTCTGTCACAGCCCGTCACAGAGCTCTGTAACTACGAAGGAGTTCGTACACCGCCGCTATAGTATTTATTTAGGGCAAATATCTTCTTTTTAGCCCAGAATTTGGTTAAATACTTCTCTACAGTTCGAAATATTTAGGAGCTACAATATCTCTATTTCCCAGGCTACGCCAAAGTCAAAGAAGGGTTATGATTTTATTTTATTTTACGCAAATTAATTGAGATTTTCGTTACAAATCGAGATTGAGTCGAAGATGAAGCATGTCAAGTAGGTCTGTATGATTCTTCGGTTGGTTATGTTGGTAGCAATGATGAAACTGTCATTTAGCAAGATGCGCTCATGTAACTGTGAACGATCCTATTACTTGCTTCAGTTATTCACAATTTTTACATAAAAGGCGTTAAGTTTAAATAAATAAAAGACATTTATTTGAAAAGATTCCTCCTTCATTTCAATATAAGGAAAAACATTTTTTTTCGGTCTTTGACTGGCAATTTGTAGTTACATATCTATGAACTATTATTCAAAAATTCAATTAATTAATAAAAAACAAACAATTAATACCTACGTTGCATGAATCTCGAGTTAAACCGCTGCGTTAAGACTGGACGAAAAACTGATTTTTATAAAGTTTTCGTTTTTTAGACATTATCGGTGCCCTATAAAAATTGCAATTATATGTATGACTGCTCAGCAAAAAAAAAACTAACAGACTGTCAAACTCATGGCAGATGTAAGTTTAATAATTATGACTTATTTCAGCCATACAGCAGATGAGTTTAACAGTCAGTCAGTGGTCAGCAAATACAACGCTAAAAGGTTTCTTTTGCGGCCTGGCCAGATCGGAACTAACCTAAACTAAAATGTCATTTTGGCTCCAAAAGATCCTTGTAACACTCTATATATTGTGTAGACTAGCACTTCGGCCTTATAAAAAAATATTAACATTTGGCACTTATAAGGCATTTTTGAACGTCAAAATTCAAACGAGAAATTTTAACCAAGCAAAGATATTATACAGTCAAATTACACAAAAAAGCATCACTATTATAACACCAAAAATAATTCATTTCATTCGATTGCCAAATTTTATATCGATTTACACACGTAATCGAGTTGGTCAAGTCGGTTTAATTACTCTTTACGGTTCACACTTGACCATGGCTTGTTATTTTAAACGGCTTTTCACAAGATGTTTTGAAACTCAGCATGTTGTAAAAGCAGTTATTAATACTTTAACGTTTAACTGAGCAATCATGTTTAAATGTTTGAGTCACTGTTTTGCATGATTGGGGCTTTTCCTATATTTATAAGGTTGCTACTGGCTATGCTATAGACTATAGAGTATCTTGGCTCTTGGTTATTGGTCAAATACGTCGGCAATCCATTAAGGGGATACATTTTATGTTTAAAAAGAATAAAATATAAAATGTCATATTAAGTACCTACCTACTCGAAAATGGTGGATATTGGCATAGGAGTCTAATTCAGCTGCATCCGATTAGACTGGCAGCCGACCAACTTAATTGGGAAAAGTCTACGCAGATTGATGAACCAAATTGACCATTGAGTCAATGTTTTTTTTAAATCGAAATTACGGCAAAGACCAAAAAACTGGTGGAATCTCATCTCTAATTTTTCATAACCTAACTGGTTGGGCATACCAATGAGAGAAATTCCATGGTGCAGGTACGAATAAATAAGTAACTATCAATATGTACCTACTGAGCAGTAGGACAAACACTTTCGCTTGCTTGACGTAACGAAACGCGAAGCTATGCGAGTACATGGGAATTACTCTTGAAGTCTTGATAAATGAACCGATACAATATAACTGTTATCGAATACTTTTCGGAGTAAGTAACAGTTCTTTTGAACGAACCGTGACTATTACACTAGTCTTCACAGCACTTCTAAACAATCAAAAAAAATTAATTATAAACTGAGCCTATACGCTTTTTTTGTATTTTCAATAGTATTTCGTAATTGCTATAAATAACTTAAAGTCATGTTTTAAAGTTATTTAATTGACCAATTTTTTTATTAATTATTTGCGTAGGTACATACATAAAATAATATTATATGAAAGCATTACCTAATAAAGTAAACACGATTGACCTTTATTTTACTCTAGCTTCAGCCCGTGGCTTCTTTTTTTAAAATGTCTTGTTCTCCCGACCCACTCCGTTGTATCGCATCGAATGCCCGAGATTACTTCGTTTTCGCTGGATTCTTTCTGACTTTTTTCTGAGCGAGATGTAAAATAAGCTTTACCTTCCACAAGAATTGGGTTATCAAATGCGAATGATAGTTACAAAGATTAGCACGTTCAAAAAACAAACAAAAAACTCTTTAGCTTTCTTAATAAAGAAGATAATAGATAAAATAATTAAGTAATTGCAGAGTTTCGGGCTACTCGCCAATAGATGGCGCGAAAATTAATTTTAATTTTTGGTCTTCTAAATTCAAATTCGCGATTGGAAAGCGTGTCTGTGGTCGCGAAGTGGCACGTACGTGAGATTGCCGGACGCAACGAAAAGCGCTCACAAAAATCGAAGAAAGCATTTTGTTTGCATATTTTTTGTTTATATAGAAATAATATACGAAAGTGGTGAAGTTTATTTTATGTCTTTTTGTCAATTAGCATTGTGTGGATTGCGGTACTTGCTGTTATTACTTAGCATTATCTAATGTTGATATTTTGAATGTTACGTGCATTAGTGAAAACTTAAATTGTTCTTATGTAAGTAAGTAATATATTTTGCATAAACAATTAAGAACGGCTGAGTATTTCTTGAATAATTTCACTGTTCTCACACAACCTTCCATAGATACATGACATTCTTGTATCAAGTTTTCTCAGTAATTAAAGTCTCGCGACACTCACCTTTGAGGCCGTTATCTGCTAACTGTATCGCTTGCCCTGTATTAAGTGCACAAGACTTAACAATGGCTGAACAGATCTAATTACATAAAATTGTCCCCGATCATATCTAAAGGCTTTGTTGTGGCAACACTGAACGATTAGAATCTGCGGTAAATATGTGAAAGTCAGTGACAATGATTAGATGTTTTTACAACCTGTGATTCTTGTAAGACGTTAGTTTCATTAAATAAAGAATATTAGTTGATATACTTATTGCGGAAGAAAATGTAAAGTTAATCATTTGAAATGATAGACTGTATTTTCTAATGAAAGAAGAATTTCAGCCGTTACTCGTTAAAAGATATTTTATTACTGGTATTTCTTATTTATAAATAATTACTAGATAGATAGGTATCATAAACTATCCGCGTACACATTTATTGCTACTTAAATCTTTGAATTAACTCGGAGCTAATTTCTTAACACTTTCACATTGAATTTTGAAATTAACTTTTTAATAAAGAAAGGAAGTCTACAGAATTAGCCGAAGCGATGAAGAATTCAGATGTGCGAGCGGAAGTAATTTCCAGAATGAGTAGTTTTCTTGTCACCGGTTTCATGATAAAACAATCCTTAAATAAGGATTATCTACATCACATTAGCGAGTAATATGCGAAGGGAATGCATGAGACATTCGGCTGCGCCCATAAGTATGAAAATGTAAATCCGATCTTGTACATGAAGAGAGTGCGCCGCCCACTTGTCTGTCGTTCTGACACTTTCGATTTTTATCTGTCAGTATCTTCATGGTCACTTTAGCTTGCGGAATTGTAAGCGCTGCGTGCTGGTTATACAAAAGTCAAGTGAGCGCTGAGGGCGTTGCCACCAATCATACCCAATTACTGATACTTTACAAAGGTTATTATCACTGTCACTTATCAGGCAAAGTTTCTTTTAATAGTCACTTCTCATTCACAATGATTATCGAGGTTTACAACTGCCACGTGATATTAAAGAGAAGAAATAATTATGAATCTGGCATTGACACAGTGCAGCATAGATTACCCATATGTTACAAAATTACATCAATATTTATGATCCATTTATGCACAGAATAGTAATATAACCATCAAGATTTATGAAGTATGATAAATCATAAGTCTTTTACTTAAAATATTGAACCATTTACGGCACGGCGGCGGTACTTCTAAACAATGTCCTATAAAACACTTGTTAAGTCATACCATGAAGTCAAGTTTATTAGTGATATCCAAACACTGGTGTTGTTTTTACAAATAATAATGATGTTTTTATTAGCAATCCTTTGATGAAAGAGTTCTCTATTAGGCGAGGCCATTCACGGCACCTTTCTCTCATTATCATACGCATATTTTTCAATAACAATCAATAGACTCGGTGTATTGTCGAATTGTGTTAGTTTAGTATAGTTTACATCCATTACCTCTATTCAAATAGATAACATGCTGGGTCATTGCAAGATTTAGCTGACGTAATAACTCGGTTTTTCTTTATGTAATTTATTTCGTAAACCAACCTGTCCCTTTGCGGTAAATTGTTGGTTTTTTTTATTGTTTGAACAAGCGTTACGTGATCATCTATTTATGACTGCCTTTTGCTCTGAATCCTGCAACTGCTTCTTGGGAAGAACTTCTAATTTCCTGTTCATTTTATAATGTCGGTCTCAAATTGCTCTACTAGAAAGCCCAATTATTAGACGCGATAAGATCAACTTATTTAGAAGTGGAGGCCTCAAACCATGTCACCAATGAGGCGAATGATTAATTTGTATTATTTTCTTCTTTTGCTTTTGCTGTAGGGCAATTCATTGACGTCTGATTGTTACCGCACAAACTTTCACAATGTCCAACCAACTAGATTTAAAAAGAAAATATTTACAACATGATCCAGCAGTATTATCTAGTTACTTAATACGCTTTCGTCTAAAACTAACTGCTAAAGAATGCAGTTTGCAGCCATATTCTGAAAGTAATGAATAATTGGTATCCATTAACATTCTAGGTCTAATAATGCACGGTATTTATAGTCATTTCCGTGTATTTCATCTTTGTTCCCGATTCGGACCGTGAAAGAATCTTGAAGATAAAAATTACGGCCATAACAAAACGCCCATAAAACGTAATCGCTCAGCGGTTACTTGGTACTTGCGTAAGAAGGAAAGTACAGGTGCACACACTGAACTGTCGGCGTCCTTTGCAATGGACACACGAAATTTCGCACATCTTACAAATGAGGATTTATTGAGAGAGTTTTGAAGAATCTTTTTGCATGAGGAATGATTTAAGAGCTGTCATCGTTTTGTGAGATCACCCGGGGTGTCAGACAATGGTTGATAAAAACCGTACAGTATTTGGCAGCAAATGGCATTGGATCTCGTTAAGTTTTTCTATTTTCTGGCTTCAAAATATATACTACGGTGTCAAACTTCCATAAAGTATAATGTTTTTATTTTAGAAGCTCGTATCATCATCATCATTATTTCATCCAAAACACGTCCACTGCTAAACATAGACTCGTATAGCGCCAACTAATGTATAAACTCCGTAGGATTAATGAACGAAGGTCGTCAACCCAAAAATATTTTGTATTCACATCTCCGAACAGATTAGTAAGAGGAGGCGGGTGCTTAATTGCAAACAATGATCATCCCACGCTGACGCAGCATAACCCACTAACTACAAGGTTGCACCTACATACGTAAGAGGTCGTGAATGACACAACCGATCACCGATGATAGAATATGACAAACATGTGAGAATTCCAGTTTGCTGAAGATTGATGGAACTGTTTATTGCTGTGACACATAAGACAAATCGTTATTGGAAAAACGTATCGACTGTCTTGTCTTAGTAGACCCGTGTTTTAAAGCGATGCTCACGCGTGAATTATGAAATAATGGAATGCAGATGAAATCTGACGGTTTTGAAGGAGATTAACAAGCATCGTTGTAGAATAGAATTCATGATGACAAGTTCATTCTAAGCAAAATTTTTACATCACGGTAACAATCACTTCCTTTCTTTTCTCTTTGAACTGGTTGCGGACACTTCTAAGAATCGTCACTTCTGCTGCTGTACCCACATCATTTAGGTACTTTAATTTCATAACATGAAACCAGGTGTAAATTCGCAATCTTACAGTAATAACTCGTTTTGATAGCATCAAAAATGTCGCGATTTCTTTGAAAAACAGCGCAAAAAGAACCCACTTTTCTGGTCGCTGGTGAAATTGTGATTTCGCCAAAAAATCATCAGCGGCTACATCAAGTTTGTAGGTTGCAATGAAATCTTATTTATGAAAGGTGTCTGAGACAAGTGTGGCGTAATTTGATCCAGAAACACTGATATGGCGTGATTTATGTAAGAATTTTTGATTTATAAGTAAAAGTTTTTACACAATCACATGGTTGAGCAATGGTTTATGATTAATTGGTACCGTTTTACATCATAAATAGAGAAAATGTTTTTGTTGACGTTGACACTGAGATTTCTTATCTGATTGATTGATTGTAAACATTGATGGCGTTTTATGTTCAGGCAGTGTCGGACTGTTACTGAAATCTGTAAATTATTAAGTTAAGCAAATGCAGTTACGTTGAAGGAGTCACCGTGAGAACAAGTTAACATATCTAATCTAGTTCAAGTTTTAAAGCCCAGTTTAAATATAACAATAACATATTATGTACTCAACTAACTGAAATTTCAGCAAAAAATTACATAAAACTTACAAAAGGCTACAAGAAAAAATGATCTTGAAACATTTACGGAATGTCCTTGTCTATGCTCAGTTAGCGAAATTATGAGCTCGTTGTTAAATAAAACATCACGTAATCTGTATGTATCGTCGGTAATGCATTGGGCATGCAGTTTTTGTCACGCACTGTCCAATGTCGGCCAGCAGCCGTGACTACCACGTAAACATATTGACATTACACTTATCTAGCTTCTGTCTGGAATGTAGATAAACCGCGTTGTTTGGAGATAAAGTTCGTTGCAGTTTCATTATATGGAATGTGCTGGCGTAACTTAGATAACCTTATTGTTAAATAGACAGATCTGATAAATCTTAATGTGATAGTAGGCACAAAGAACACTAGGAGCGTCGCATCGTATCCAATATTTTTTCTTTTTGCTAGTTTATAAGATTTATAGGTTTATATAATATTTTTTAGAGCCAAGAAGGAATGGTGCCTTAATTCTGATAAAGCAAGGAGCTTTACCAATCTCTTGCACTGTAGAAAATTAAGGCTCTAATACGTCATAACACCTGGGGCCTACCACCACCGCTTACAGCAGTATTATTTTAACTTACTTCGTGGGGGAAACAGATGGAGCTATACGTCTTGTAGAGCTTCATCTCTTTCCTACACTAAAGTAATATTAAAATAATACTCATGCCCTCTGAACTCACAAGCTTGAATGTAGCAATCAAATAACCCCAGTTAACTCAACGATTAATGCAATACAAATTGCAGTCGACAACTGTAATCGTTTACCAGAAGCCCTTTTTACTATCAGTGGTTGACCAATCAGGGGCTGAGAATTCTCACGGCATGCTTTCAATGTGCCGCCAACAATAAGTTTGTAAGTAAGTCGTAACATTGCGAAATATTACTCATATTTGATCTATTTCACTTCTTTGTGTTTAAGATGAGAAAATACCAGGTTTTTAAAACAATTACAATCCTGAATTCTTTTGTAAACATTATACAAGCGTGATTTAAATACGAAAGTGTTGGTTCTGCTTTCAGAGCTCGAGCATTCATTCAAAATCTTGAAATTTTGCAATTGTTACGTGTTATCTATTAGGTACAAGAACGCAAGGAAGTCTTAACCTCAGTAAAAAGATGTTCTAGATAAATATCTTTAGAAAAAACAACATTAGAAGTGAAGGCAGAAAAAAACAAAGTATTTTTATGGTGAGAAGTTTTGGGTTCAGCTTCTGCCTACACAGCCAAAGGTCAATAAGGTTAAGGTTACAGTTGTGAGCAGTAATCATAAAAAAATATTTAGTCATTAACTCTACGATTATGATCTTTAATCCCATCGCATTGTGGCTATAATTAGTGGATTTAAACTATCAGCCATCACGCTTGGTTTGACCTTACCTACTGATGAATTAAGAAATATTTTTCAACAACATCACATTACTATGTAAGTAAATAAACTATGTTTGTGCTTTTTGTTTTATGTGGTGTACCTAGGTACAATAAAGTATTGTAAGAAAAAATACAAATATGATTTGTTGACATCACAACAAGTTGGTCGGGCCGGTCACCCCAACTCCATATTTATATTGTGCCCCAACTGTCATTCATTTATTTAACCTCACTCGTATGCGTATATGAATACGAGTTATTGGCACTTGTTGCTCAAAAGATCCCAAGTAAAACAATAAATACACGAAAACCACCCTTCATGCTCTAACATAAGAGCTGCAAGTATTTTAAGACTTGCAATAAAGATAAGTTGGTAATTGTGTTGTTGAAAAAACCTACTACCTATTACAAAAGGTAAACTCCATCCGCTTATAAATTCGTTAAAGATGGCCTATCGATAAGCTAACGGTATTCGTTTTGGTTGTTAGCTTAGATGACGAAATGAGATAAAAATAAACAATAAAACGTTTTAGCAATTACGCACTAAACAAAATTTGCACTTACATCCTTCTTAGCGGCGCTCCAGCAAGATCGGATCTGAAAGAAAGGAACAAAATCAATTTATGTTTTGCTATGCCATCTATAAAATGGACATTAAAAATGATTAGGCACATTACATTTTGTATGAAGGAATTAATTAGGTACGTATGCATTGTTAAATGTCAATTTTCAAATATGAATAGTACTTCTACTTGTCAATAGATGGCGTTGAAATTAATCTTGACAGCAATTTATTTGTGAAATGTCGCACGCATTGTGGTAGCGGAATGTAAGTTGCGAAATTGCGTAGCGACTTAATTACAAGTCTTATTACTATTTATGAATGTAAACAATCACAGATACTATGGTACCGACGTGGGCTGGCTTGGTAAAGACATTTCATTGTTTAAACTGATGGGATTTGCATAGGTACGCGTTAACATTTCGCAACGAACGCCAGGTGCGTATAGATTGATAGTTGCAACAGAACTAGTAGCAAACAGGTTCCATGGCCTCGTTGGTTGAGAAAAAGTTACGGGTAAGGAATAAAAAGTGTTGGGGAAAATGCCAAAAAGATTTGCCCCGGGTGAGGATCGAACTCACGACCTTAAGATTATGAGACTTACGCGCTGCCTACTGCGCTACCGAGGCCAGTGATAAGGAGGTTAAAATCAGCTATCAGATTCCGCAGCACTTTAAAAAATTAGGGTGGCAATAATTAAAATTATTCGCAGGCCAATTTTCAAGCTTTGTTTTCGTGCAAGAATGTTACGAAATAAATTGATTTATCGATTTACGGAATGCTGTTCAAGCATGTTCATTGTAAGTTAAACCTAAGGAATTATTTAATTTATTAGTGAAATAACCTAAAATGAACTGAATTGCATTCAAATTCCGATTAGTTTGTTTATTATTACTGTAGTTGTATTATTAATATATTGGCAATTTGGCACCTTGTAGGTATTTTTTTCTTAATATTCATGTTATTTGTTATTATTTTAATCGTTCTTTTGTATATTATATTGTGTTGTGTGCACCAAAAAAACAAATTATTTAAAAAACAAAAAACCCGCCTGCAAAAACACATAACTTAAAAGAGAAAAACAAGCATTATAATCTGTAGAATTTTGGTATTACAGGCGGGGAACAAACAAAAGTTACACCATATTTTAGGTTATTGGTTTGTTCCCCGTTTTGGTTGGTTGGTTTTTTTGTTGTTGTTTTTTTTTAATAATTTGTTTTATTTCAAGCTTTTTAGTTTTATTAATTTATATATTTAGAATTAACTCATTGCTAGCTTTTATTCGATACCAATATTGTAATTTGTTTTAAAAAAACCTTTCCCTCTTTTAAATTCTTTGCAAGATAATATGAAATGCTCAGGGCAAAGATAGAAGATAGGCAGGAATAATTTACTTAATAACCACCAATTACACCCCAAAAAGGTGACACAAACAAGAAAGTTTTAATCAGGAAGTTCCTTGAAGTTGAAAAAGAAACGTAGAAAAAAATATTGCTGTAAGAAGACTAGTTATGTGTCCAGCATCTGGGCTGGAAGTTTCCTAAATATACTAAGAATTGCATGTTTTGCCGCTTATTTCTTACTTGAATAAATATTGTGTGACGAATATTGTGGTGTAAGTAAATGCTTTGTTAATAAGACAATTCTACGCCGACATTACGCCAATAATCATGAAGGAATTAATATTATCCGCCATTGAATCCTAATGCAACGCATAATTCAGACAAACACTGTCCATATGCGTTAAATTACGAATAATATCAATCCAATTTTGTCGTAATTGAGTTTCCATTTCCAATATTGTAATTTGTTTTAAAAAAACCTTTCCCTCCCTTTTTTTATTGTTTGCAGATGAAATATATAAAAACATTATAGCTTATGTCACTCCCACAATTAAGACGAACCTAACAACACCTCATACGTTAAAATCCATCAAGCCGTTTAGGCTACAGAGCTTGCCAAAGAAATAGACATACATACATACAAACATACATACATAATAATAATAGTCCTCCAGACCGTATTTTCGGCCACGGCGGCCAATCTCAACGGAGACTAGCCTTCGGCGCGGGAGATATTATAGTGCACAAGTGTTTGCGCAGACACAAGTGCACTCTCTCTTCCCTCACTCTCATACTCCGATGGGACGGCAATCCGACACGACCGGAGAGAGATCAGGCGTAGGACCAACGGCTTAACGTGCTTTCCGAGGCACGGGGACATACATACATACATACTCTCGAAAAACATTACCCTCCTTCTGGGGCAGTCGGGTAATAAATTATATGCCAGTAGTACATGAGTAAGTACCGGGGTCGCGACTCTTGTAGGTGTACATAAGGGTGCGGCCGTGGATCGCAATGACCTACTGCCGCAAGTCTGTGTGAGAGATTTTTCCTCGAAACGTTTTTGCAATTCAAAACAAGTAACTAATAGGCATTTTTATAGACACGCACGCGCAAGTTTTGCAAGCTTGTAATTTCCATATAAATCGGAATATTTGAAACACGGTCTACAAACGTTGTATGATTTATGCTCATTCAGAAACATGTTCGGGTAAGCTTTTAGAATGTGTTTTAAAGGCCCCATGAAGCTTAAGATTCGTCTAGGCGCTTAGTATATGGATAAGGCGATCCTCAGCTTTATTGTCTTCACCAATATTGTTGACTCTGGCCAGTTTATCAGCATGATCTCTCAACCCATTCTCGTATAGAACCTCGTGCGTAGAAGAAGCATCCAAAAGCCAATCTCGATCTTGGTTTACCAATCAAATATCAAAAACGTGAGTGTGGGAAACCATGGGCGTGTCAGACTTTTACTGACTAAAATCCACTCGTGGTCCTTCAGTTGCCTGTTGCCAAGGGTCTCGGTATCCCTTTCGGGCTGTCCCGCAACCCTACGAACCTGCCGATCTATTCTGTAAAAATCTCACCGTGAAAACATACGTGAAGTGAGCTGAGAGATTGACACTTTGACACTATTGACAGCTCACTTCGCGCTTCGCCGAAGTTTTCACGGTGAGTATTTTACAGAATAGATCGGCTGGTGGAATGTTAGCTCACTTCACACGGTGACATTTTTACGGAATAGACCGGCTGACATCAGAACCGGTTACGATTAAATAAACCTGCATAATGCATCCTAACAACGATAACTCGTATAAACAATAACATCGTCCATACATCGAGGTACTTTCTAGCCAATAATCGCGTTTGAAACAAAAGAGTCGCCATCAAAAGAAGATGGCGACTGTTAGCATAATTATTGGCCAGTGAAAGTGCCAGTTACGTGCTTTGAGTGTTGTATCACTATCGGCAGGATTGCTGTGTAGATCGTAAAGAGAAAATACATTGATATGTCATATTGAATGTTCTTTTAAATTCTTTGCAAGATAATATGAAATGATCAGGGCAAAGATAGAAGATAGGCAGGAATAATTTACTTAATAACCACCAATTACACCCCAAAAAGGTGACACAAACAAGAAAGTTTTAATCAGGAAGTTCCTTGAAGTTGAAAAAGAAACGTAGAAAAAAATATTGCTGTAAGAAGACTAGTTATGTGTCCAGCATCTGGGCTGGAAGTCTCCTAAATATACTAAGAATTGCATGTTTTGCCGCTTATTTCTTACTTGAATAAATATTGTGTGACGAATATTGTGGTGTAAGTAAATGCTTTGTTAATAAGACAATTCTACGCCGACATTACGCCAATAATCATGAAGGAATTAATATTATCCGCCATTGAATCCTAATGCAACGCATAATTCAGACAAACACTGTCCATATGCGTTAAATTACGAATAATATCAATCCAATTTTGTCGTAATTGAGTTTCCATATCAGTTTCGCGCCATTTTCGAACGCCACCATATTTAAAAGCTGAGTATTTACTGTATTCCGTAAGAACTAGATATTAGACGCGTTCTCCATGCAGTTTCCATTCAGAATGGAAAAAAAAAATAGAGGTGATTCAAAAAAGGAAATGCTAAGGTACCTGTCCTGCTAGTTGTAGACATGGGCGTTTTCGTATTTAGTTGCTAACGGATATGTAACCGATATTCAGTTTTCATATCGATATCGAAAACCGTTTTCAGATATCGATATCAGTAGTACGATTTGCACAAGTAACTGAAACGAACGAAACGCAAACTCACACTTTTACTAACTTATGGAATATTTGTTGTAACTAAATAAATAGAAACTAGACCTTATTGCTAGCGCGTTAGGATATAGATATTACGCACGCACTATTATTAACCAAATAACCAATCACTAGCCGAAGTTACGTAATATTCGCTTCATCACTTTTACGCCAGTAAAACATTGAATGGTAAGACAGAGACAAAGCGAATAAAAGCCGTCGATGTCATATCGCTCGTGATGTGAAGTTTGCGTTTTGTTCGTTATTACTTATTCGACATTATTCGTAGTTCGTTCTCGTTGTTGCGCTTTGGATAAGCCATAGCTCGATGAAGTTTTTGTGAAAACGGTTATGTATATTTAGATATCGATATGGTATGATAATAAACAAATATCCGATATAAGTTACGTTTTGATATATCGAACCCATGCCTAGCTAGTTGCCTTTGCTTGGCAGAAAATGAGAGAACCTTTGTGCTCTAGACAAAGGTACAATAAATTAAAATCCTCTATGTGTAATAGGACCTAACAAGAGAAGCAAGGCTAAGAATTGCCAAATTATAAATAACACGAACCAAAAATTCGAAGACATGTGACATCCACCAACACACACTGGACCCGCACCGCGTGGTGGATTATGCCCAATCCCTCTCGCAAAGAGGAGGCTTGTGGCTGTGTCCTACCAGTTGGAACATTATAGGCTGATTACGCTAAATAACACCAATATTTCGAATTGTATTGCGTTGCAGCTTCTCAGAATGCTAATTAGATACGAATCGTTCGCCTCTATTTGAATTAACATTTGCAAACATCCAAATCGTCCTTCACCGGCCTTCTAACCACAACAGGAAATTCCATTAATATTTTGACGAATGCCATTCAAAACTGGACCAAAACAAGAAACATCAACCTCGAATGTAAACTAAATTCGAGTAGAGTAGTAGAGATTAGTATGAAATCTGCCAATTTTGGATCGAGATTGTGGCTTCCCCAGTATTGTAGAATCATCGCATGTAAATGACTTACATAATTATCTTAATACCTAACTAAAATCAACAAAATAACAATCATACCAGCTTATATTGTACTACTGCAGGGCAAGGGCCTCTTCTCATACAGAAAAGCATTGATCGCCACGCTTGCTAAAGGCGGATTGGCGATTTCAGATGTATCAATCTACTCAATATTTATTCTAAAATTCTCATCTTCTCAGTGTCCTGTCATTATAAACATCTACAGCATGACCAGTTTAAGTGTGCAGTTCACGGTGGCGCTGCTTGGCAAGGAAAAATGCAACAGCATGACAAATTCGGGAAGATTAAGTTTTAGTTCTGTGTTTTGTCGCCTGCACAGACAAGTTGGACGCGCTTCTACTAATAAGCAGTCGTGATTGTCTCGCTCCTAGCAGTTTTTGTCGTAAAGCGTCTCAATTACAAGTCTATACTCTATGGTCTTAATTGCAAGTCGTTCTAACACCCACATGCCATCATAAATGTTGCGTCGTGGACGTAATGATTCTCAATGTACTACATAACGTGTTACATACACGATCAGTTTGTTTTTGCTTGAATTCCATTAACAACTTTGCCTATAGGTATGTATAATATCTCGAAGAGTAATCTTTAAGATTTTGATGACGCACGCAAGTAAATGAAATTTTATAATAAAATCTCAAATGGTTTTTTTATCTGTGAATTATTGACAGGTAAAATTATTGGGTCTAAAATAGGTTTTATATGTAAAACAAATAATTCAACGCGTTTAAACAATTTTATTATGCAAAACAATGGTGATTTCATTGTAAATCTATGTGTTTGTAAAACTAATGGAAAATAACTACCTACATAGATAATGAGTATTTGAGTACTTAACTACAACGTAAATTGTTTATTTATCACCTATAAATAAGTTAAAACATATATATGACTATAAGAGTAGGGGAATACCAAATAAATGATGGACAGTGTGAAAGATAATATGGCTAGAAAGGGGGTGACTACCGAGATGACGGCTAATCGAGAAGTATGGAAGAAAAAGACATGTTGCGAAAACTCCAAATAAATTAGGATAAGGGCAGGAGAATGATGAAATAATTTAAAACATATTCAAGTTATTTAAAAGTAAAACCTTCCGTAACTAAAATAACAAAATAGCATCATTACTAACCGACTATGAACCAAATTGAGCAAAAAGTTCTTAAGTTTTTATCCACGAACAAAAACTATTCAAAGACAAATTGTAATGAACAGCATCCTCAATCTATTACGTCACATCATAGATCACGTATACCGGTATACGCATGTCCTTCAAAACTAGTGTGTGTAGTCACCGTAGTAGGCTCTACAAGTAGGTAAATATTGCCTAAGTTTTAAAGGAGGTATTTGGGTCGCAGGTACGTTTTGTCAATCGGTTACCGCAATCAATAGGAACATGCTGATGGTTCTAATTCCTCAAGTACACATTGGCAAAGGCTGGCCGCATTTTGATGTTCGTTGATAAATGCACAACTGGTCTCATGGAGGTCCTTTATGATTGAAGCAATTGACAGTGTAGAGGTAGACTCAAGGTTTCTTGATGTGATGTAGCGTAAACGGTACTTACATAAGTATAGAAAGAAAGAAAATAAATTTTGGTATTTGTCCCAGAACCCTAATTGCGTAATACACGACGAGTTATGATTGGCTACTAATGACGCAGTAGTAGCCAATCAAAACTCGTTGTTATTTGACGTAGTCCTAAACAGATTCGTTTGATTGGTGTATCCCGCGTCACGATGAGGTAATGTGTCGGTGGCTTTAGGACGTTAGTTTTAGTCACTGCATAAACTATAGTATGTCGCTATAGCACGAAACTTTTATTATGGATCAATTCACATGTAACAATAACGTGCTGGTTATTTTATAAACATCACAATGTTGCAAGTATCGTGTATTTAGCCATATTTAATATATATACTTTATTTCTTGCGTAGGGTTACCATGCTTCCGGAATTTCAGGGATTTGCTGAAAATATGCCAAGACGAATTTCATAGTCTTGACTTTCCGAAGAATTGAAAGCTCTTTGTTTTCGGAGAGTAGTTACGGGTAGTCAGAAGCCCAAAAGTGTGACAACCAGTCTTATCAAGGTGTATCGTGTTACCCAGTAACTGGGTTTTCGAGGTCAAATAGGCAGTTGCTACATGTAAAATACTGGTATCCAACTTCATCCGTTTGGACTTGAAACCAACCCGAACCTTAAGTTGGGAAAACGCTATGCAAATTGATTTATAGTTTTTCCAAGAGCATTAGGACTTATTTATTGTGTTTCTAGAACGAATACTTTTTCATTAATTTATTCAGATGTTGAAGTAAAAAGGGGAGTCTCGATTCCTATTTCTCAAAAATTAAGCCACCAAACAAGCAGTTACTTTTCGCATAGAAACCAAATGTAAATCCATGAGTAATATAATGAAACTGCCCTTAAACGCAAGTAAACGGTCACGGCCGTCGACACCGGACGACATTACGCGACCTTAACGTAAATGAATTTATAATGTCCAATCGAGATTGCCTGCCAGTCATACAATTCAATCTTGAGTGTACTTCCCATAGCTCGAGAATGTCATAATGTAAACAAGAATTTGTGACAAATAATCTGAGTACTAATCGGTTTCATCATCAGTTCCATTTTTAAATTCATCTGACAGATTGTTTCATCCAAATTCGGTTCTATTTTTGAAATGAATTAGATAGTGCGGAAACTATGAAACAGGCTCTTATTGGTATAGAATTATACAGGCCAACAACTTCGGTGCAGGTGCAAGCTATTTCGGTGTCGTAAGAAACGTCTGAACATGGAATTAGTAAGTACTATAGTATAAAGTTTGAAAGGAAAAGTGTTCACTCTGTATACTTGTAACTTTATACTTGGAAAACTTGATTTCCTAGAAGCCGCGGAAATGACTCGTCCTACCATGGGTAACCAGTCTCGTGTTTGCAAATGAGCAGCTATAGAAGAGGTTATTAATAAACCTCGCAAGGCAGTACCTGGGCGTTCAACAAGCTGGCATAATATTTTTGGACATTACAGTACACGGTTTTCATGAATTATCATGAATATTCATGAAAATTCCCTTCTACCTATATGCTTATAATGAGGGTTTTCATGAAAATTCATGCAACCAATTGGCGCCACTTTGACAAGAGGTCTTCCATTTCGACAATGAATATTAAATTTAAGATAATTTTCATCATTCGTTCATCATTCAGTCACAACTAAAGAAAATATACGTGTCCGGACCTGACGTCTCAGTGCTGCCACCTGGTGAATCTCATTTCAGAAAACCCTCATTATAACTACTTAGGTGTTTGTTAACTCCAACACTAATTTGCTCCTAATATTAATAACATTTTCAAGTACGTAAATCATTTTAATTTTATTCCCATTCTAAGTGTTGATCTGATAATAAACGTAGGTATCAATGCTATATGTATGTCACTCGTCAACAGTTTTATTACCTTAGTTCGTGTACGTGCGTTAAAAAACCTCATTAACTGGCTTCAATTCACTGATTTAATGAGTTATTATAACAACATTTGTGAAGTATATTACAAGCTTAATCTTGTCTCTGTCTATTGCCTCTTCTTATACAGAGAAGGCACAAGCATTGATCACCACGCTTGCTGAAGACGAGTTGGCGATTTCAGACTGTGAAGTAATATGTCCGAAATTGATGGAGGCAATGAAAACCAGAGAAAAGGCAAAATACTTAACAGGTTTTTTATCCCAACTTGCCCTTCATGACTGCCTCGTTGGCCTAGTTGTCGCAACAAGCGCTACTGCTGAACATGAGCTCCTGAGTTCGATTCCCGGATCGGGCAAGGTGCTATTGGGATTTTCCATCTCAAATTTCTCAGTAGCAACCCGGAATCTGGATTTGTGCCCAGTTACAGCCATGTTACATGGAACTTAAATACGTAATGTGGGTGAACTATAGGTAGTATGGATACACCAGTGCTTAACCGTTTGGGAATAACAGGCGTGATATTAAGTTATATTAAAAGCCATTGATAACTCAGCAGGATGCAATAGACACGATTCTTTTATAAAAACACCATAGACTATCAGAAGGTCGCGTGATGTGTAACCTGCGTGCCTTATAGGGCAGATGTTATGTTACTCAACAAGTGTAATTAGTCTATAATGGCTCTTATGTTGGCAGCCTTGTGTTTGTCTGTTTTTGTGTGTGTCAGGTCACGGGCTAAGATGTGCTTTGAGAACCAAAAAGCACCTACTTGTGAGTACTTGACTTTTGACGGCGGAAATGGGGCTTACAAAGAAGATTATATATGTATTAGTTCAACTGTCATTAACGAGACACAATAGAATTTTAATTGTTATATATCTTAAAAGACTTTTCGACAGTCGGAAGGATAATAAGCTAGTTGTTTTTGTATTGTCAACATGTAGAGAAGGGTTGGAAACGCATGTGACTAAAAGAGTTATGAATATATAGTGATGGATGGAGAGTGAGAGGAAGGCCAAAGAAAAGATGGATTGTGTGAGGAATGATATGAAAGAGAAGGGAGTGAATGATAGCGTGACGGTTGACAGGAGAGAATGGAAGAAAAAAACGTGTTGAGCCGACCACAAGTACCATGGGACAAGAGCAGGAAGATGGTGATGAAGTCAACATGTAAACGATTTCGTCATGTAAAACTTGATAAAAATGTGATCCGTATATTTTCAATCAAACTGGTATATTTATTGACCCAACTTCTTGTGTAACTGGTAAAGTATAAATAAATAGAGTAGCTCTAAGCTAAATTAAATGCAGAAACAAAAAACATGACAAAAAAACGTTGTGAAGTGATCAATAACAAGAAAACGGAACGTGTCAACTTGTATCGACGATAAAACTGTAACATGATTATTTAATTAACTATTAATTATTAACGAAAAAAACTTAAAGGCCGTGTTCTTGGCGCCTTTTTGAGTTATTTTCAGGAAACGGAATGAAGGTATGGAAAAATTTCTTCTTCATAGATAGGTACCTACCTCGCAACCACAACTAGCTTCATATTTCTGCCTGACCGACACACACCAACTAGCTTCATATTTCTGAATGACCGACTCCTCGACAGTTGAAAAGTGCCTGTAAATGGTTTAATTAAAATTCTTATCTTCACCAATTCGCTGAATTAAAAAAAAATGAAAACGAACACAGTTTCTCGAGTTATTTTATCTATTCCGATTGCTATGGGTTACATATCTTGACACGCACGCTTTTCTGAAGAAATTCGTTAAATCAAAAACAAGTCAGAGTTTATCTGAGGACCTCAGAATTACTCAGAAACTGGGTGTACAGTTACTTATGATCAGAAATTCTAAATCATCATCTGCCTTGCCTTTTCCCAACTATATTGGAGTCGGCTTGCAGTCTAACCGTATGCAGCTGAATACCAGTATTTTACATGGACCGACGGCCTATCTGACCTCCACAACCCAGTAACTGGGTAATACGATACCTCTTGGTAAGACTGGTTGTCAGACTTTCGTTCGAGCTTCTGACGACCCGTAAAGACTGTCAAATATCCACAAATGACGTGCTTTTCGAGGCACGGAGGAGTCTCGGTATGTAAAGATGGTCACCCATCCACGGACCAACCCCGGCAAGCATAGCTGAACCTGATGGATCGACCCGTGCGGCTGTTATTACTTAGCCACGAGCTCCTAATCAGAAATTCGTAATTTATTAAATAAAACCATTTAAAAACTCCACATAAGATAAAAAAATAAATGTGGAGTACTAAGCCATTATATTCTCTTTATTAGTATCGAGCTTGTGATCGTAAAAAACTCGGTTAATTAAAATGCTGACACAATTCCTTTTACTATGATCGCCATTAGCTGGCATTCTATGTCGTATTGCTAAATCTTGCGAGAAAAAAATGTTACCTTGCGTTTACGGTATGTTTCTGCTAGCTAGTAACGTAGTAGGTAATTAAGTACAAATTTTAATAATAATGTCGTGTCTATTAACCAGACTGTTTATTTTCTTAGTTAACCAAAACTTTTCTTAAACTTTATTAAAATCTTAACGTGTCTTTCTAAACTGAAAAGTGTTTATTTATTTTATTTAAACAATTTAGTGTAAAAAAAACAAATAAGTAACAAAAATCAATTGTTTGAAATCTAATATGAATATTGATAGACACACACATTATTACTAACTTTCATCATAATAAAATACAACTAAATTAATTATTTTAAAATTTTTGCAGGCAGGAATGTCCGGCCTAATAATGAGCAACATGGAAACACTATCTAATCTTTGGGTTTGACAGCTGTCATAGTGAAACGTCAAGGATGTTACGCAATACAAATCGTACAACAAAATCACGTATTTCGAAGACTAAAATAGTTTTGAGTCAATATTTTTTCTCTAAACAGTCCTAAGTTCTAAGCACGTTTGAACGCCTACGGTATACGCACTCCCAATGTCCGGACTAGCTGGCGGTCGCAAACCTGTTCCGTGCATACCGGCGAGTTGCGTCACCGCGCATGCGCCGTTCTACAAAAAATGGCGGACTCCCGCGTCTGAAACTGACAGATACAGAAGGGCAACTTTACACTGTTCCAAGGTTCCAACTCATCTTTTGGCCCCCGAATGACGTTCACAGGGTTTGGCTGGTTGGTTGGTAAGTATTTGTGCAATTATTTTGTGAAATGCATTGAAAAACAAGATGGCGGCATTAGTACCAATTCTGGCCACGCACCTAAATAAGCTTGCATAGCGTTGTAAGGACCTACTTGTCAAATGATATGAAAATATGCAAATATCGATGTATATGATGAATATGTCTCTGCTTCTGGGTGAATTAATTAATGATCTCACGTAGTCGTCACGCATAAGTTACGTCACGCATAAGTTTACTGTCAGTCAGTATCAATAAAGATGGCCGTGCGTTTAGGCTTTTAGCATCCGAAAGAATATGGCCGGATTCTTTCAAAATAATAACCCAACATGGCAGGACAAGCTGGAGAAAAAAAACTATCAGTGGTCCACATTAGCTCTGGATCGAAAGAGCTTGAAGCCATGGGGAGAGGTCTTTGCCCAGCAGTGGGATGATGTAAGTTAACAGTAACAGCGACAGTAATCGTAGTTGCGTATCTAACTTGACTTCTGCGCCATCTTGCTATGTAGTCACCATAAAATGAGCGGATAAACAGCTCGAGCTTGTGTAATCTTTGTCGCTAGAGTAACTGACTTGCTAGTTAGCCCCTCGCTTAAGTTCCGCTACACTAATATGTGAAAACTCTTATGTATGTGCGACATTTCACAATTTTCTTGAGATTTGCGCTGTAAAAACATAACAGTCGAGATAAAATCTCCTTAAGTGTAACCGCGAGTTTTCCTGACGGCTTAATCTGTCTTCTGTCACCGTAATAACTTGTAAACTGTGCGGTTAACTTTTGCAAGTTTTAAACGGATAATAAGTTATAATGGTCATTATTTTAAATAACTGATATTTACTTTCGAGGACGAGGAATACCGCGCTGTGATGAATCACTGTATGTCTGCGCGTGATAATGGGATAGAAGTAATAGAGACCAAAAGAAGGGACTTGTGATTATCCTATCAATCAAACTGTAACCAATAAGACACAATTATTTGCTTATTGTTTCTGCAACCCCCGGAGGGCGCAACTTCTGAGCATGTCGTTTTTCCATCTGGCATTTCTCAGTAGCAGCCCATAGTCTGGATTTGTGTCCGGGTGATGGCAATAGGCTCGCCCCTATTCCATGGGACTGAAACATGGTGAAATTTTAGCGTACTTGTACCAACTCTACGTAATCTTCGAGGGATACAGGCGTGATGTTATGTTATGAAGTATCCATTCCCTTCATTTACTACCATCTGGTAATTAGGAATAATGGTACAACATTTAAAGCGGCGCCATGTCATTGAAGAGAAGATATTACTCAATTTAACACGGCAACTTTCAAGCCATGAGATCGCCATCAACCTTCAAACGGCCATAAAACAAACACTTCTAAGTTCCAACCAAAAGTAACACTATTCTAAAACAACTCGCAATAAACTCGTCGTTATCAGAGGCACACATCTTCAATCATAATGGTCGTAACTCAACAGGGTATTGTTGCACTTGCTTCGAGTAGCCAGCTCTGTGAGAAAGAAACTATGTACTTGCACAATATAACTTGTTATTGATTTTGTGTTTTTTACTGGTCACACCCTAGAATTCGATATTTTTGTTTACCTTGTTATAACGTTAGCCTGATTATTGATAAAACAGTGGAAGTTGGCAGGGTTTTGTTTTTATGTCATTGTCGTTAAAAAGTTCCCATGGATTGCCTTTTTCGCAAGCTCTTGAGGAGCACTTCATTTTGAAAACAAGTCTGCTATTCCGAATAGCGTTTCTAAGGATTAAAGCTTATCTATTCTAGGTTATACGACTTCTCAATGCAAGTTGCACAGAAATCGCAAATCGCAACATTATCCTGGCTTCTTGCCACGGTCAAATAGTCAATGTTAATGACATCCACTCCTTATCCACGCAACTAAAATTGAATTTGACTGAGCCCAGCGGGGTAATTGCGTACCAAATCACAATCTGAATGATTTTGAAGGATATTGCTAATCCATTGCTTCATATGTTTGAAAAATTTTGTCTGCTCAACACTGAAATAACGCAATGAATGTTGCTGAACTGTCAAAATGAAAGCCATTGCTACTTTGTTTGCTAAGCAGTTTGCTACCCCGCAGGATCAAACGGGCGATTTTTTTTCACGCTCTGAATGTTCAACGCTGTTTTAGCGTCAAGGGTTGAAAATTCAACACTGTTTTTTTTGACGCGCTGGGATGCGGTCTGTTGCATTCTCAATGCTCGGCTAAATACTGAGAGTTGAAAACGCAGAGCGCTATAAAAAATTGTCGCGTAAAAAATCGCCAGTGCGAACGGGCTTACGTAGAACGAATTTAAAGTTCAGACCGATTTACTAAATTACGATGATTGCTCTAATCACATAGCGCCTGTTTTTCCTGGACAAATATTCCACAAGAAGCGGTATTTACTATAATAAGTACCACACACAGCACTTAGTTTAGTATGCTATGCGTTTCCGCGTTCACTTTTTAAATAACGCAGGAAAGTTACATACAACCTCGTTGGTCGTTGGCAACTGTAATGCGGACTCTTTAGTTCCGAGAGTTTTTCTAAATATTTAAACCTTTTTGTTTCGTTCTGTATGGCGTTCATTAAAAGTAAATAGGTCTAATGGTGCATCGTCGTAGAGAAAAAGCAACAGCATTCCCAACCAAAGAGGCCATGTTGCCAGCATTTTGGCCACTTTTCCCATTGACAGCTATGCGGACGAATTTTTTAATACCCAATGAGCTCTACCCTTTTCTCTTTTCTTTATAATTATATAAGTAATTGTACATAAATATATTTTAGTGTTAGATTGTATACCTATTGTATTTAAGATTTGTTAACAGCACACATTCTGCAGCGAAAAAGTCAGTTTCAATTTGTTTTCTGCAAAATACAAGCATAAATGAATCAATCGTGAAAAATGTTTTATAAACCGAGATGATCACTTACCTATCTAGATTAGAAGAAGTTATCGTTCGTGTTCTTGTGAAGTCGTGCCAACAGGAAATAGATGCCTATCAGTTTACGAAGATGATTGAAGGCTTAACAATTATGATCTCACCAAGTTGTTAGTATAACTTGTATACACACGTTAAAGTAACATTTTATTTATTTACATTATTATCAAGTTACATCACTTAGATCAGACTACATGATAAATGCAAATAAGCCACAAAAAAATTGGGATAGTCCGCAATAAAACGCAATAATGGTCACCCCATTACGGACCAATCTAAAATTCACCACGAATATTTTGGCTTGGAAATAGATCACATGTGACTTCTACATAATTAACCTAGGCTGATAAAATGCACTGTTTACCACAATACCAGCCTCATACAGCGAAGGCATTAGCTAGCATTGATCGCGATCACTACTACTAGCTTCCACCAGCGGATTTGCCCACGTGACATCTTTATAAATTATAGCCTATGCTACTCAGTGATAATGATAATATAGCATTCTACTGGTGTAATAATTTTTTTATAAATTACTTAAGTACAAAAAAAATACAAAATATTTTCATATTATAAAGTTGTGCCCGCGACTTCGCCCGTGTGGATGTCGGTTATTTATTATATACTAAAACCTTACTTGAGAACCACTCTATCCATTGGTGAAAACAGCATGAAAATCGGTGAAGTACTTTTTGAGTTTATCGCGTACAGAACGACAGACAGACGCGGCGGAGGACTTTGTTTTATAATATGTAAGGATTATAAATACCTAAGTCCAGGGTTTCCTCACCTTGTTTTCTTTCACCGATGTCAGTTAGTATAAACTAGCAAACGTCACCAGTCACCACTCATTGGGTAATACACCGAATACACGATCGATCACAATCTGAATCGGTTTAAAACAAATTGCTAATCCATTGCTTCATAAGTTTGAAAAGAAAAATCTGCTCAACAACGTAATAAGGCAATGAATGTTGTTGAACTGTCAAAATGAAACAGATTAGTCTAAATCGGTTACAAAAATAAGTTACGCAATTAGATAGCAGAATCTACCATGGAAACCAAAGAGAATTAAGTCATTGATGGAAACCATGCTACTGCCAGCCTCACAGAATCACACAGAATTCAAATTGGCACTCTCGACAAGCGATTATTTACAATTTAAAATAAAATGAGCGGTATTTACCACCTTTCCATTTACAAGTATCGGTTTCTATTCCAAATGTATTAGGTATTGTAATTATTGCTACACTTTGAGTAATTATTATTGTAATGTGTTCGCTATTTCTACGAATTTTAATATTAGTTTACTGAGGCATGGATACAATGCTCGCTTTCCAAATCACATGAATTTATCAATTAGTTGCAAGTAGATATCGTAGCAGGTGGCGTTCTGAAGTTTCTGCCTACCCCCATGGGAGAAGGCGTGAGTTTATGTAGGTAACTAAGATCTATTTAAATCCTTGTTTCCAATATTGATGTTATTTCCAATTAAACAAACATCAACTTTACGTTAGCGTAAATAAAGTTGATTTTAGCCTGACCAATACCGTTGAAAAAGTCAAAAAAATATGAAGTTGTAGCGCAGACCGAACCTTATGTGTAGATATAACAGTTGTTTTTTCTAAAAACACGTGTTTGTTTACATGTTTGGCAAATAAATTGCGAACGCAGAATATGACGTGTGTATGCATCAAAGGGTTGAGTCTTCAGACAGAAATGTATCTAAAACATTAATTACGCAGGCAGGCACGTCACGGCCCACAGATAATAGCTATTTAATTCATAATGAAACAAAGGTTTATAGCCTACCGTTTTTTCTCGTTTAAGTTTATTCAATAGCATACTTTGTTCCGCGCTTTTTCTTTGACAATCAACAATCACTAATTGACTGTCTATGGGAGATCGGTTGAATGTCTGAGAAAATTCATCTGTATTCATAAACATAAACAATCGATTCACAACAAGGGACGGAACTGACGCTTCTTTAGGCATGACGAGAATTCCATAATAGTACAAAATACAATAGCATAATGAATTATTATGATAAATACAGTATGTTAACTAACAAGGGGCGTTCCCGTTAATCCTGCGTTTAAACATGCAAAAAAATATTAACATTAAAAAAAAAAGTTTCTTTTATTTTGTTATTGTAGTACAAAAAAAATTAAATTGTGTGCGTGTAGAGAGTGTTTCTTTTACGTATCAATTTAATAGTTTTGTGAATATATCAGAAAATAAATAAAAAAAAAAAAAAAAAAAAATTGTGGTAATATATTTTTTGCATGTATGACGCCCTTTGTTAGTTAACATACTGTATATTAATAATCCCCGAAGGGTTAGACAGAGGTGGAGGAGGTTTCAAGTCTCATGCAAAAGGGGGCGAGCCTCTAAAGAATATTTGGCATACAGTCAAAATGAATTAGACGGAGAATCTTGCACGTGTTGGAAGTCATATTGGTCCACAAAAAAAAAAGTCAAAATAATGATTAGGGTGGCCAAATAAGCTGAATCTTTAGGATAGTCTCTAGAGATATGCATTATTTATGTATATTTCCTAGCAAGATTTGCAAATGAAAAATATTTTCTTGGAAAGCCTAGTAATTAATACTCTTTATCTTTTGTTCTTGTAAAATAGTGTGAAATAACTCGCAGTTTCTGATGCGATATCGATCATATTAAACGATAAAAGTCAATTTATTACACAATGGTTATAATGACACATTCATGCAATGAGGGTTTTCTGAAATAACGTTCACCAGGTGGCAGCACTGAGACGTCAGGTCAGGGCACCTGTCAAGTGTCAATTTTCTTTACCCGCAACTGAATGATGAACGAATGATGAAAGTCATCATATTAATTTATGTTCATTGGCGAAATGGAAGACCTCTTGTCAAAGTGGCGCCAACTGGTTGCATGAATTTTCATAAAACCCTCATTGCGAGCCTATAGAAAGAAGGCAGTACTTCTAATCAACTGAGCAAAAATCCTTATTGATAATGGAACCTTTAGAAAAGAAAAGAGAAATCATAGAAGACTGCTAAACATTGCGCAAACAAAATTTAACAAGTTGAAAAATTTAGAGCGTTTTCTTTACTTACTTTCGATTTTTTAGCATAAGGCAAGGTAAATAGAAGACCGATAGGTGCAAACATTTTCTTCACACGGTACTTTCATTCTTGTATTCTCAAAAGGAATAAGCAGAGGGCAGTTTATGAAGATAATTTCGTCGATGACAGTGATTTTGGGGCCTACTCTCTAAGTCCGTCAACGAAGACGGTATTTTTGTAACATACCGCAATTGGTATCATGATATAACACACCGCAATTGGCTTCGTATCGTAATAATTATCGTCCCTAATCATTTTTAACGATTTCTAAGAAACTATAAATATAATAAATAATTTATTAAGAATGTCGCTGGCCCTAAGCTCAGATGTTGCATACTGTTACGTATTTATCGGGAGCGGGGGTAGCGCATGTGCAATCCAAACGCGAGTCAGTGTCATACTAATTTATTCGTTGATGCGAGGGCGCGCGCACCCCGTCACGCACACACGCGTGTCGTACGCGCAGTAGGTACATTACAATATACAACATTCCCTCCCCCACATACTTCAGAAAAATAGCTTATAATTAACAGGCAGAACACGTCGTTTGGATCTACGATTCTGTTGGTCAGGTTCTAAATTATTCTCACCGCTTTCTTCTGTGAGATGCGGTACAGAGCGGTCAGGACTCATCCTTGAATGATCTGGTGTCGAGGGCGAACGTGATGCTAATGGCTCAGCACTACTCCCTTCCTCTTCTTCAAGATGAACCTCTTCGGCGGGTGTTGGGATTTCGGCGCCTGCGGAATCGCCGTTCTCACCCGTTACGCCTGCGGATTCAGACTGCGACGAACCGCTACTGTCATCGACTTCTATGTCCAAATGCCAATTCTTCTTTTTGTTCTGTACCTCTGAAACGCCTTTGGCTTGAAACCGTCGAATCTGGTCTATGTGACGAATTACTTTGCATTTTAGTTCCGGAATATACACCGAATACATGACATTCCCAATCTCTTCTTTGATTATTCCTTGCACCCAACAAAATTTATCGTTTCCATAAAATCGCTTTATCCAAACAACGTCTTCTAAATTAAATTTTAGTCGTTTCCTTCCACCCTTGTTCTTACTCTGTAAGGACTGATTTTTCCTTACGGTCAGCGAAAGATCCGTGGATGTCGAAGTGACTTGAAGTGGATTAACTAAGTCCAGCCGCGAGCGTAGAGGTCGACCGTAAACTACTTCTGCTGGAGATTTACCTGTGGTGCTATTTTTGGAGTTCCTATAATCAAATAAGAATTTTGCTATTTTTTCTTGTAGAGGTATTTTAGTGTCTGATTGTAGTATGATACTTTTCAGACCTTTTTTAATTATTTTAACGAAGCTTTCAGCTTGCCCGTTACTTGACGGGTGGTAGACCGGTGATAAAACATGTTGAATACCGTTTAAACTGCAAAAATTCTCAAACTCCCTAGACGTGAAAGAAGTACCATTGTCCGTCACCAACGTGTGTGGTATACCTACTCTAGACATAAAATCACATAATCTATTGATAACAATTTTTGATCCATACGATGTTGTACTAACTGTGTAACATTCGACCCACTTTGAAAATGCATCTACTATAACTAAAAACATTTGGTTATGAAACGGTCCAAGAAAATCCAAATGAATTCTATAGAAGGCATGCGGCGGGTAGGGCCACGGCGAGGGAGGCGCGCGGTGTGGCGAGGGACGCAGCTGCGCGCACACGCTGCAGGCGGCTGCCAACCGTTCAAGCGCCGCGTCGATTCCCGGAAACCAAAATTTTTCGCGTGCGGCTGCCTTCATTTTTACTACCCCGAAGTGCGAATCGTGTAGTTCTCCACACATTTTCTCTCTAAGCGAATGCGGAATAACCACTTTATGACCACGCATTAAGCATCCATTTTCCAATGCTAATTGGAAACGACAATCAAAGTACGCTCGCAATTCGGGGTCGTGAACTTTACGCGGCCAACCCTTTATTACATGATTTTTAACTTTATTTAAAATCTCATCGCTGTCGGTCTCGTGACGTAATTCTTTTAGCGTAATGGGTAAACTTCCTTCAACAACAAAATTAACGTAAGCAGCGCGCTCCTCACAGTCGCGCTCTTCCCCCCGCACTTCGTCCTGCACCCGGTTCTCATCCATTAAAGTTGCTCGAGATAAAAAATCTGCACTGTTATCACCGCTGCGAATATATTCGATGGAATAATTGTACGCTGACAAAAATAATGCATAGCGTTGTAGCCTATTCGCAGATACTTCCGGGATGCCACGATGCGGACCGAAAATCGTAATCAACGGTTTATGATCCGTACGTAATACGAACGGTGTGACACGACCATACAAGTACTGGTGAAATCTTCTTACCCCGTAAATTATGGCCGTAGCCTCCTTCTGTAACTGTGAATAATTTTTTTCCGCTGCTGTGAGCGTCCGTGAAGCAAATGCGATAGGCCTCTCGCGATCGTCGGTACGTGATAACTGAGATAGAATAGCACCTAACCCTTGTGGTGAAGCATCTACGGTTAGGACCAGTTTTGCGGCAGGATCGAAATGGGCTAGCAACTGATCGGAAGCAAGCAGTTTCTTAATTTGTTCAAATGCCTCGTCGTGAACGGGGCCCCATTCCCACTTTTTATTTTTATGAAGTAATTCATATAATGGGCTTAATATCGACGAAGCGTTTTGCACGAAGCTTCTATAATAGTTTATCAACCCTAAAAATGATTGTAATTGCGCAACATTCGTCGGTTTTGATGCTTTTAATATGGCCTGGACTTTATCTGGAGATTTCCTTATGCCATTTTTATCGATAATATGCCCCAGGTAACTAATTTCGTTTTTAAAATACTCGCATTTTTCCTTTTTAACCGTTAACCCTGCATCTTCAAGACGTTTTAAAACTAACGTTAACCTGTTAATGTGCTCGTTAATATTACTCCCTGTTATTAAAATATCATCTAAAAATATGGTTACACCATCTAAACCTGCGAGCACACATTCCATAGCGCGTTGAAATATGGCGGGCGCACTCGCCAGCCCAAACACTAACCTGGTATATTTGAAAAGACCACGGTGCGTGTTGATGCATGTTAGGGCCTGTGAGTCTTCTGTCAGTAAAAATTGGTTATAGGCTCGCGAAAGGTCAAGTTTTGTGAACTGCTCACCACCGTGTAATTTAGAGAACAATTCATCGATAGTTGGTATTGGGTATTTTTCAATCATTAACTGTTTATTAATAGTTACTGAATAATCTGCACAGATCCTAACACCACCGTCTTTTTTTAATACCGGAACTATGGGCGAGGCGCATTCCGAATATTCTACAGGTTCTAATATCCCAAGATCTACAAGGCGATTCAGCTCTAAATCAATTTTTTCCCTCAAAGCGAAAGCGACCGGCCTTGCTTTAAAAAATAACAACTTTGTATCCGGTTTTAATTTTAAAGATACCTTATTTTTGTTAAAGCAACCTAATTTATTAGAAAATAGTTTTGGAAATTGCGAAATTATTTTAGTGATTTCGCGATTCTGTGGTGTATCTATATAATTAACGGGTGCCGCCGGGGCGAACTCTAAGTTAAATTTATGTAAGAACTCACGGCCTAGGAGCGGCGGGCCGCCGCCGCGCGCTACGTAGAACCTTAATACATGCGTGCAATTTACATACGTCACGGACAATGGAATAAACCCTAAAGTTATAATTTTGCTTCCCGTATAACTAAATAAATTCCTGTCGGTGTCGGACAATGGTACTTCCTTGAAACAAGAATGGTATGTATGATCTGAAATTACATTAACGGCAGAACCACTATCTATTTCAAACTCCAAAAATACACCATTTACATGTAGTAACTCCGTCATTGGTCTCCCTCTCACGCATTTAATGTTAAGTACATGTGACTTACCATCGTCTCCGACATCCGCAACATCTTCCGTGACGCAATTTACTTTCGAGTTAGCCGCACACATTCTAACTAAATGACCCTTATGGTTACACTTTTTGCACTTGTAATTTTTAAAACGGCACTGATTGGACTTGTGATTGGTATATCCGCACACACTGCACTTTTCTTTCTTGGAGATACTGAACACGCCGTCAGAGGCCGCGCTGCCCGCGGCGGCGGCGGCGGCGGCGGCCACGATGTTGCCGCCCGCGCCACTCGATGTTTGGATGACCGTTGCTGCTTTACGCGCCGCGCACACGTTCTCAGCCAATTTAACGGCCTCGACCAGCGTCAGTTCCTGCAGATCCTTCGCGAACAGCTTGTCACGCTCGGGACCCGCTGCCATACCCATAACAAATTTGTCGAGAAGGGCCTCTTCCAGATTCTTGAAACCGCAGTGTGCCGCCAATCCCCTAATCCTTGCTGCCCACTGAGTATGACCTTCACCTTGACGCTGCGTAGCCGAGTAGAAATGATACCTCTCCGCGAAACCAAGCCGTTTCGGGGTAAGATGGCAGTCCAACAAATCGATGATTTTGTCGTATTCTATTTCCTCAATTTTCTGCGGCAGCGCCAGGTCACTCGCTAGCTTGTAGCTTGATTCGCTCAATGCACTTAGCAATATTGCTTTTCTTTTGACCTTGGCTTTGTCCGACACATCATTTACGTCATTCGCAACAAACCACTGCGTGAGCCGTGATTTGTAGGTATCCCACTCGCTTGTGAGGTGGTCAAAGTTGGTTATAGCACCAAAAACTCCACTAGAAAACATTTTCGTGTTGTTTTAATCTTCGTCGCCACTGTTACGTATTTATCGGGAGCGGGGGTAGCGCATGTGCAATCCAAACGCGAGTCAGTGTCATACTAATTTATTCGTTGATGCGAGGGCGCGCGCACCCCGTCACGCACACACGCGTGTCGTACGCGCAGTAGGTACATTACAATATACAACACATACAAATGGCTTTTTCGTAATGGATTGCCTAATGTCACATCTTCAACCATAATAAAGGCAAACATTGAGTAATGGTTCCGTACTTGAATTCCATATTTCATAGTATTTTATTAATGTTCTGTTTTGACCCACTTATGAAATGAATGCATTGTTATATTTTCAGACCGACAACTATATTATAGATGAAGCTACGAAAATCAGCTCAATGGACAGAAATTTGAAAATATGCTGTGACATTTCTTGTAACGTAAAAGAAACCAAAAATACGTATTCAAAGTTATATTTAGCGTCAATTATCGCAATGTTAATGAGTTCCGTTTTCCACTACGGCACCCAAGAGTTAGGCAGGTAGGCATACGTGATATCATCTCGCCGGGCCACGAGGCGTGGCGGAGAAGATTAACGCGACTCTGATTTACATAAACTACTCAGTTACATAAGAGAAAGTGGTTAAACTTTGTAGAATAACAAAATTTACACATGTCGCTAGCTAAAAAAGTGGTGTTTATTGTTTTAGGTTACTATGGTGATAGAAAAGAGAATCTTAGTGAATGTTTCAACAGGTTTTTATGCTCTTGGTGAATCCTAACTTCCTAACTAATATTATAAATGCGAAAGTGGGTGTGTTTGTTTCGCTTTCACGCTAAAACGGCTGAACGGATTTGGATGAAATTTGGCACATGGGTAAACCATGGAAAAGGACATAGTATACTTTTTATACCGATATTCCCACGGTATCGTGATTTATGCGGGTGAAACCGCCACCACGCCGGGCGCAGTTAGTGAGATTCTAATAAGTTTTGGGCCAACAACATAATTCACTGCTGTGCCATCGACACGACGACGAAGAAGAAGAAGATAATAATGACGCTTAGGTGTTTTTGCGTCACAATCAACATGCATGGGTTTGTGAAGTTTTGTCATTGCAGAGAGAACTTCAATATCATCATTGCGTATGAAAACTAAGGCACTGTATTCATGACAATCTCAGTCAGTAGTCACATTGAGAAACACAAACAACACGTAAACATAATATTTGCACAAATGTATGGATAATGGAAATCAATAATGCATGACTCACGTTATTATTAGTGATAATTACGTAATGCTCCACAAGTCATAGGTACCATATAAAGCTAAACGTTCGTAAAAACTGGGCTTTTGAGCAAGTTTTTATACTTACTGGGCTAAAAAACGAAAAAGGCTGTGTTCTTTAACCGCTTGAAGGCAAATAATTATGTGAAGCAAAAAGTTTGAGGATTTTGTTGAGCTCATATTACATAACATAACATCACGCCTGTATTCCCTGAAGGGTCAGGCAGAGGTGTAGGTACCTATAGTACACCCATATTTCGCCAATTGTTTAATTAAGTCACATGTAATAGGGGGTTAGCCTCGTATTAAATTGTAATGAACAGGTATGGGCTACGGCCGCTCTTACCATGTTAAGAATAATCAGAAAGGAGATCAATTCAAGGTACAGAGGTAGGGCTGGGTTTGTGCAATAAACTACCAAATGATATTCATTCATAAATAATTGGTATTAGTTGAGAGAGTTGGAATTTACAACGCCAAACTAAACAAGAGAAATTCTATTCTTGCTTGTTTTCATATAAGGAAGTTACTGCTTCGAATGATTTGTAGAAGATTTCTCATGCTTTTGCGACTCATTGGAGTCATTGGTCGAAGACGTTACCCTGTGCCATTTGCCATTTTATTAAAACTCTTCTTCGATGCTTCAGCAACTAAATAAAACATTATCGTAGTAGGTACCTATTGAATAAAACCTAATTCGCCTACAACTTTTCCTGCACTTCCAAATCTCTGCATTTCAATATCAAGATTTTTAAGATATACCTACAGTAGGTATCTCTTTCGCTTTTCAACACGTTAAGCACGCTGCACGCACGCCTGATATGGATGCTCTTCAAATCTATCATCAATAATCACGCGATTTGCTCTTAAATTTAAGATCTTCTTCGTGGAATGACAAGAATTATGACCGGCTGTGTCGTAAACTTCGTAAAGCATCGACAATGATGTTATTTTACGTGCAGTTTATTCTCAGAATTGAAAAATTCCATGAATACTGGGATCTGTCAAATAAATTGATAACTGGCATTCTATAGGTGTTTCGAAAGGTATCGCGTGACAAGAATATACAAATAGTTGAGTGCGTTTTTATTTTTTTACTTTTTCTCGAGATATTCGTATGTACACTGAAGTCAGTATTTATAATAATATATCAGGTCATTAACCAGATGGGAACTCGAAAAGCTTACCAAATCCAACTCAATTTTTTTTTTGTAATTTTCAATGTCCGTTAATAATTTCTGTAGTATAAATATGTATATAAGTATAAATTTGGTAGGTAAATAAGTAGGTACTAGGTATAGAGAACACCTACAAGCAAATTTTCAAGGTTTACTAGGTAATATTATTTTATTTTTTTCAACATTTCGCTAATTATATGAATTATTTAGTTACAAATTACTCAAGAGACCTTCATGTTATTTTAATTATTTTATACCTAGTAAAATTTGCACACAATCTGTCGCAACTTTATAATAATAATGTCGTATCCTGTATTATTCATCAAAATTCATGGCCAATACCTACGTTTCTTTTTTGAACTTCGAATGTGCCTGTCATTTAATTGAAATTGGCCATGCTGCAGTTTAGTTTAGGTAGTATTTTTTGTGCTCGTAGTTAGCAATAAAATAGGTTTTCTGAATAAAATAGGTAATCGTCTAAATTCTCATAGCGTATTTGAGTTAATTAGGAGAATGCCATGTTTACCAACAAAATAATTTGAAGATAGGTATTGTTTTATCTCTGAAATTTAAAATATATACATGCAGTAGGTAATTAGTAAGAAAAGAAGTCTAATTAATACACTTTCGAATTACTTCCATAATTCTAATGAGTTGCACTTTCTAACATTTTTGGATTTTTAGTGAAGTAATGTTGATAAACTCACCTTTCCAATTGGAATCCAGTAAGAATGTCGAGTCTTCAATCAAACATCCACGGTTTCAGACGTAAACAACTGGCATTCATTCGTAGATATAAAATTATTACAAAATCCATAACAAACAATCATGGGATGCGAACCCGTTTCCACGTTATGAAATTCCTTTCCAATCCAATAATCACTGAGTCGACTCAAACTCGTTATTTTACAACAAATCCCTCAAATAATCGATTAATTTAACAATTTTAATCGATATTTACACTCACTCAAGCCAATTTTTTTCAAATTTAGAAATGTTCACTTCGGCGTCACCGCGCATGCGCACAACAAACGAGCGTTCCTTCGTCGACGGTGCGACTGTCTGAGCCAATCGGCGTGTTGCATTCTCCGAAGATCGAGTTATTACACAAACGAGTTTGAATGGTCGTCAGCTGTCGTAAATAAGCTTCGTTGAGTATACGTTCTTGTAGAACCGGCTAATACGATTGTTTCTAATTGTCAACACAGTAAAAGCGATCTTATTACCTGGTATTAAGATTCAGAATATTTTTCTACCCGTATTTATTTTCTTGAAGTGTTGACATGAGAGTGCTATAGGAAATTGATATTACGAGAAGGTTGCTTAAGATTTATATTTATTAAACAGGTAACGAAATGAATGAGACTTTTTATGGGAGATATTTTGAGTTTTAAGACTCAAGGAATAGTGGTTAAAATGGCATGTTTATGTTAATACTGAGTTGATCACCTTAGAAGAAATGCTGTGGCCTCGAGTGGTATGTGCAGTGCATAGTTGAGTGGCCCGAAAGCCCGCGCAGAATCTTGATATTTTATCATCGCACGTGATGTAACACCTGCTGAACTTTTCTATTGTTTCTCAATTCATGTATTGTAATTGTGAAATGATAACGGCCTTTATTATACAAAGAATAGTGTCATACGACTTGTATTAAATTTAAATTAAATAAACTTTTCTAGTAAGATTCTATTCCGACTACTAGCGACATCTAGGCACACAACATATTTCTTCAAGTACACAATTGAATTTATACCGAACATACTTATTCATCATGGCATTTTATGAGATGATGATTTAGAATGTTTTTAAAACGACATAATATATTTTACCCATTTTGATAGTTACATACTTTGCTTCGAACAGTAAAAGCATGCTTTTCCTTACTTTAGCTACTCACCGCTAGATGACGTTAATCTACAACAAAATAATCTTTTGAACACTTTAATTACAACTAAACCGCGTACTTAAGTACGTTTGTTTTTATTTAGCAAATTGTCAGAAGCTAATCACTTTTCTAGCATTCCACTTTTCTAGTATCCGGCCAATGAGTCACAAATACGCCTAGAATAGAAACCACAAGTTGCTGTCACTCACGTAGTCGGTAGGTGCTTAAAAATTCATTCGCTTCCGTCAATAAACGTGACCGAACGCGCAATGAGGCGTCAATAATGTTCAACTTATCGACTAATAACTTTGCAAATACTGTTAATTACCTGTATAATGGCTGCTTCCGTGATTATATAATGTGAAGATGTAAGAAGATACTATGAGAAATTAGCTGACATTTTGATGTTTGGTGATTGTTAAATAATTATTAGGTGTGAACACTAAATTACGGGGCATGACCGTTTTTGCGGAAGAATTTATCTGCACGCAATTGTTTTTTGCTCATTTATGATTGTTATCGACACTGGATTCTACATAGGTATCTGCCAATAAGCTTATCAGTCAAAATCTAGGTACTTGCTTTCTTGATTTTAAATAGCAACATTTTGTAAATATTAATTTTGTGACAAAATCTTTCGTGAAACTGACTCTCGTTACTGCGTACTTTAATGCAAAATCCCTCGGACACAAACAAAATGAGACATGAATTTATGTTATAGATAGACTAGCTGCGCCCCGCTGTTTCACCCGCGTAAGTCTCGATCCCGTGGGAATATGGGGATAAAAAGCATCCTATGTATTAATCCAGGTTATAAACTATCTATTTGCCAAATTTCATCCAAATCCATTTATGCTCGGTTCCTATAAACAATAACGAATCGTTTTGCTTACCAATGGTAACTTTTTTATTGCGAAACTGGGCATATAAAAAGATTCGTAACCTATTTTTCCTGAGATAGCTACTTCCATAAGGGAGGGTCTACTATGCCAAGCTATGAGGTATTTACTTCATTATTGCTTAAGATACAAGTCTTAATTTTAACCAATAACGGTCCGTATTTTATAGAAATCCGCCATTAGTAGTTTTAAGTGAAAGAGTAACAAACATCCATCCATCCATACTTACAAACTTTCGTGTAAGATTAGAAGATCGGAAGATCCATCTTTACTAACTTTTAGGAGTGAGGCGTATTTATCGTCACAGATAGAAATCACAGATATTAAAAAATAGCAGATAGCAATTGCTCCTAACGATAACAAATATCTGTTACTTAAAATCACAGATCCTCAAGACTGTTACAGTTAAAACTTCGGATACGATTTTCGACTTTAACGAAAAGAAATAAAGAAGATATTCAATTGAGTTAATACGTATTTATCATCCGTACAAAAATAACAGGCTGTGATTTTATAACAGATAGATACGATTTTCGACTTTAATTCAAAAGTAATAAAGATGATATTCGATTGAGATACGTATTTATCGTCCGTACATAAATCACAGGCTGTGATTTAATAACAGATATTTGGATCTGTTATTTTTTGTCACAGTCACAGTGATCACAGATATCGTGTTACACCTGTTACAACCCATTCTACAACTTTCGCGTTTATAAAATTAGTTAGACAACCAAGATAGGAGGAATTCTGAGGGGACGGCGCGTACGCAGTCCCCACTACCAAAAATTACGCATCCGAGTTATCCACATTAGGGATAATCGCAGGGGTCAACCCAACCGCAGTGCAATGGGAAGGCCTCGCCCTGGGGGAACCGCCTTATTGATCACGGTATCCCCTATGCCAGGTAAGTATGAATTCTATACAGAAACGCGCGGGGGTCGTTCAACGACGGACAATCTTAACACCGCGATTCAGAAACGTGACGTAAATGTAAAGCGCCATCTAGTGATACGAAACTGTACAAAACCATGACTCATGACATAATGTACCTGCTATCATTTAATTTGTGTATTCAGCAAGCGATGGTTACAATCGACAGTCTGCTAAAGTAAAAGATACTGCTTCATTGAACGAGTTTAATAGTGACCAACCAATTTTTGAGCTATTTGAATCCTCATTACAGCTGTTGGAACTTGGTATTCTGGGAGTGGTCTCGCCATCCAGACAGCAGGTTTGCACCCAGACGTGTATTTAGGTACTAATATTATGTCTTGATTATAGGTACCAATTAGTACCAACGGTCCTGACGTTTATTTCTTGCCTCTGCAGTACCTAGTGTAGAGTTAGTACACAGACTTCTTTGTGAACATCCATAATCAATTCAAGGAGGAAAATAAAATAGATTCACCCATTTATGAGAATGAAAAGACTTAACTTACTCGTATTCATTTATTCTATCATACAAATTCTATAGAGATAATCCTATTAAATACAACACTCACAACTTCTTTATTTAATTTAAAAATACTTAAAATGATACAATTTGGTCTGAATTAATAAGCCAAAAATGAGATCATAGAATTTTGAATACATTGTACAAAAAAAAACCTATGAAAAGTAAAACATTAAGTACCTCGTTCTGCTGTCAAGTAATTGAGGCGACTAAGGGCGATGCCTCATTGGTGCGTTGCGTCGCGTCGTCACAACGGATCAACGCATTGTATGCCACACTTGTGTTGCGACGACGCACGACGTCGCAGCGCAAGCGGACGACGCCCCTCTAGCAGTGGAATAACTGGGTGGATTATTGAGACGATACTGCTACTAAGACCGGCACCCTAATTGTGTAAAACACAATGAATCACAATCTATTTCATTTTGAAAGTTCAACAACATTCACTGCGTTATTTTCAAACATACGGACAAATTTTTCGAACATATGAAGCAACAGATTAGCAATATTCTTCAAAATGATTCAGATTATGATGGATCGTGTGTGTTAGGGTGCAGAGGGCCTAGACAAGTGACAATCGCTTCGAAAGCGTTTCGTATTTCTACAATGACTTTCGAAAGGATTGACATAAGCTTTTCGTTAGCTTATGTCAGTCCTATACATTTTTGCCTTTTCCATTATCGTAATCGCTGATAGAATGTCACTTTGCCTCGGGTACCTTAATCGTTGTAGCTATAAAAAAAACCATCTTAGGAGTCTGACCCTTTCTGCCCCGTCTTAAAAAATCCACCCTGTATACTCCCGTCTCTCTATCTTCTTCATGCAAAGATCTCATAAATAGTCCATTTGGTTAAGAAAAAGGCCTTTTTATAGTATATTGTGTAATCAGCCGACAGCATCCGTCTGGCAATGTAACTGAAATGTATTTGGCGCGACCATGAGGCAAACATGTTCCTATATTTTAATCTATGTTACTTTTGAATTTGATCACAACTGTTTATTGTTGTAACTACTGTTTTCTTTCTTTTCGTAGATTACGTGATAATTCAAGAATAGAAGCTGTGGTAAAAAACCTAAGAATTCTTCAATGCTATTAGCAATATTGGTAAAGTACAACACAACTTAGATATAGCTTCGACAAAATTCGTCAAACCGATCACCATCCGAACTGCGTGCACCTTCAAAATCTCCAATCTTTATTACTGCTTTAGGTGAAAATGATCTTTACCCAAACACAATAACTTGTAAATTCATATAACCAAATAAATTCGTAAAAAAAAAAACATTAATTTGTGGTACATCCAAGTTGTCGTTCTGTAACTCGTTATAGATAAGGCATGGCTGGGTTCCGACTTTTCGATGTATTCCTAACTGGTTAACAATTGTAATAATACTTATTTGTTTACTTATCATTAACTTTTCACAACGTAATGCCCAATAAGGAAAAAAAATCCCCTGAATTTTTACGATCCTTTTGCAGCCTTTTTAACCGACTTCTTCAAAAAGGAGGAGGTTCTCAATTCGTCTGTATGTTTTTTTTTTTTTTTTTTTGTGTGTATGTTACCCGGTTACTCCGCCAATTATGAATCGATTTTGATGATTCTTTTTTTGTTTGGTAGGTTATGCTTCAGAGGTGGTCCCATATAAATTTTATTAATTTTGCTTGCGTAGTTTTTGAGTTAGCTTCAATAATTACGTAGTTTTCCCACTTTGCGATGTTGATGACATGTTAATTGACTCCGTCACATAGCAGACAACGGTATACGAATTTGTGTGGGGTAGTTACCACAACTAAAAAGTGAAAAATAAAAACTTTTTACAAAAAAAAAAACAACCGACTTCCAAAAAAAAAGTGAAAAATAACTTTAATTTCGGAAGTCGGTGGCAAAAAACGAAAATTGAAAAGCAAAGACACCGACTTCCGAAATTAAAGTTATTTTTCACTTTTTTTTTGGAAGTCGGTTGTTTTTTTTTTTTGTAAAAAGTTTTAAATGATACAAAATAAATTTTTACTCTTCCGTGGCAAGCAATAAATCTTCCTAGCCTTTTCCCCAACTATGTTGGGGTCGGCTTCCAGTCTAACCGGATGGAGCTGAACACCAGTATTTTATAAGGAGTCTCTGACCTCCACAACCCAGTAACTGGGTAAAATGATACCCCTTGGTAAGATTGGTTGTCAGACTTTCGGGATTCTAACGACCCGTAACAACTGCGACGGGTTCCGTGGCAAGAAAAGCACTAATAATTACTGTCAATAAATGCATCCGTACTTTTCAAAACAGTTTGTCCCTGCGTCCTAACCAAAACTATCGTATGCGCGAATACACGAACGTCGCGTTCAAATGTCGATAATTAATTTTTCGGAAAACCGCAAGAGGCCCTCTGTCGGCGCGACCAAGCGTTTTGATTCGTCGAAGATCAACGCGACAATCGCTAGCTGGCGCGACACTCGTTTTGGTTAAAGGCTTGAAAGTGGAAAATTGAATTTTCTGTGTAAAAACAACCACAAATTAAAACTACATACTTCTGTCTTCAAAATTACAAATTACACATACAAACACGGTTATACTGAACTTATACACACATAGGATTATATATTTGTACTAAAATCTACTTAAAATATAAATCAATATAGTGAATAATACTCTTAAGTAACTATAGGATACTCAACATACAGACTAGATGCACACAATCTAAACATAAAATACATAATTATCATAAACAAACTCAAATATTCGAACTTCTAAACTAAATACAAAATTTAAGTGAGATTTTTTGTCATTGCATTTCATAAAATTCAAATATACTTACATCTTTTTTAACGCTTTGCAAAAATGTGCAATAAATTTCATTCATTATTTGGATCTAATCATCAAACTTCCATCGAACATTGTAATACTGCGATATATATTGTCCTCAAATTGTGATAAACTCTTGGTGTAAAAGGCCGTGTTCTAACTGAAAGCGACTGTCGGATACGCGATCACATATTCGTTTATATGCAATACTAGCTTCCGCCAGCGGCTGCGTCCGCTTCGATATCTTTATAAATTATAGCCTTTGTTACTCAGTGATAATATAGCATTCTACTGGTGAAAGAACTTTTAAAGTCGATCCAGTAGTTTTGAGTTTATTTATTACAAACAAAAATACAAATGATTTCTCTTTATAATATTAGTGTAGATGACGTACACACGGCTACACATCAAGCTATACATTTCCAGTTTAAGCTGACCTCGCATTGTACGGAAATCCTATACAATGCGAGATCAGCAAAAACTGGAAATATATAGCTTGATGTGTAGCCGTGTGTACATACGCGACTTAGCAGATCGCGCGCGTACGTCACTTTCATAAACCCGATCGCGTAAGCGCGGCAATCGCTTTCGGTTAGGTCACAGGGTAATTGTGTGAAGTTGCAAGTGATAAAAATACAGAACTATTATTATTCCACTACATTACGTGAGGACTATGTGTCTACAAATATATTTTGTCCTACACATTTAAGACTTACGTCTATGATATCACACTACAGTTGATAAGCTCCGTAGAGAAATTTTCACACCATTTTCAATGAAATTCCTATTTCATGATGCTTGTAACATAACTGGCGAAATGTGGGAGTAATATGCATCTTTGCCCACCCCTTTTGGGGATTCAGGCGTAATGTTATGTTACAAACAGGAACTTGAAACGTATGGTTACGATAACGTTACGTAATATCGTTATGCATGGTTCCGGTAACCATTTACGAACGAATTTCTTGGCAATATAACGAAAATCTATCAGAACGAAATCTTCAACTATTAATATAGTTACGATCCTGTGAAACGGTAGAAATTATCGTTACTGGAACTATACGTAACGCTATTTTAACGTTATTTCATAACGTTCAAGTCCCTGGTTACAAACTCCCTTCATATCATCCCGGATTATATTGTCGAACATTTTTGTTAAACAAGTATGATGTACTTACTAAAATGTTTGTAATTATAGAATTTAAAATAACAAAAAAATTTAAATAACGTGTAATAAAGAATAAATTACATTTGAAAACTGACAATAAAGTAACTTAAAAACTTAAATATCTCTAAAATAAACTACGGGTCTTTTAAATTCATTTTAGACTGAATGAACTATACTTCATATTTTTCGTTATCAGATAAATATATAATAGGAATATTGGTTGTACTATACAGATCTAATCAGGGCTATTTTAAATTTGCTCGCTCAACTCCGCAGACGCGAGTGGTATCGATATCTAAACATGATTAAACTAAAACTAAATATTTTTGCCCTATTTTTTGTTACCGAGTCAGAAATGTTTCGCAATGAAGAATTATGTACGTTATCTGATCTTCCGAAATTCTTTCATACAAGAAAGTTTATTCAAACTTTCTTTATTATCTTAATTTTTTTTCTTTATTATAAACTTTTATTTAAAAAAAGGAAGTTTATTCAAACTAAAAAAAAACATCAAATTAATTTAATTTATTTTTGAATATTATTCGAAAATAAATAAACTTGAAATATCCTACTAATATTATAAATGTGAAAGTTTGTGTGTTTGGATGTTTGTTACTCAATCACGCAAAAACGGCTGAATGGATTTGGATGTAATTTGGCAAACAGATAGTTTATAACCTGGATTAACACATAGGATACTTTTTATCCCGATATTCCCACGGGATCGAGACTTACGCGGGTGAAACCGCGGGGCAGAGCTAGTCAGTATATAAATTCAACTCATACTTACTTCAAGTAACTTACTAACAGTGGTCGTTGACCTCCCAAAGAAACCATCAAATCTTTTTTTATTTTATCTTATTTAGATTTCGATACCCGTCGCGTCTCCGGAGTTTAGCTAGTTAATTTAAAATAACCCTGTATACTGTGACATGGAGATGAATATAGTGGCTTTTGAACATAATTTGGAATGAAATAGAAATAGAAAGGAAATGTCAGCAATTAATTCTAAATTTTAAACATAATACCAAATTCAGTGTAGCATATTCATGGTTGTTTTTTTTTCTCATGTACTATATTTTGTCCCACTGCTGGGCAAAGCCTAAGGTACCTGCCAATAGGAGAGAAAGTTCTCGCCGACAGTGTGTGCTCAACAATTAATATACAGGGTTATTGGTAATATGTCGGCAATCCATTAAGGGGATGTAGGATGTAGGAGAGGTCATTTGCAACCAAATTACCCCAAGAGCCCTATGCAAATGTCAACCATTTTCGAGTAATTTGATATTTTATATTTCATCATCATCATAATTTCAGCCGAAAGAAGTCCACGGCTGGACATAGGCTTCCCCCAAGCACCGCCACTTCGACCCGTTCTGTGTCACGCCCATTTTAAAATGAATGAAATAAAAATTGATTAATGCCTTAATGCCTATGGCATTAAGTCCGCCTCTGTACATTTGTTTGCTTAAAGTATTAAATAAATAAATAAATTCTCAAATTACTCGAAAACGATTGACATTTGCATAAGAGTCATAGGGGGTCATCTGGACCTCTCCTACATCCCCTTAATGCATTGCCGACATATTACCAATATCCATGTATGTATCTCTTTTGTTGAGCGAGAAAATAGTCGATTGCTCGTCGCTTCCTCGTCGGATAGGTGCCTAAGATTACTTTGAGAACCAATACGTTCAAAAGCCACATAGCACCCACTCACTACACTACAATGTACTCTACAGCCACACTGTGACGTCACAGCTAGTCGGGCACAGTCCAGCTGTCGTATATGTACTGCCAGTCTATGTGTTTGAAGTAAGGGTGGCGCTTTATCTCTTCGATGCCGTCTTTGCCAGCGCCTAAACGTTCTGAAGGCTCGTAGGTTAGAAGCTGGAAATTGGAAAAAAATAAAGTTAAATTAAGGGGAGCAAAGAGCAAGTTTAGTGATAAAAGCTACTGAAGATAGTAACATAAAATCTGGGATTTGATCATATGAGAAGTATAAAGAAACTCTCTTCAGAAGAATCAAACGTCCATTCGTTTTTTTTTTCTTTTAAACTGCTTTTCAGATATCAGCAGTATTTTGTATGCCACTATGAGTGACACCTGCTCTATAATTCAATTCAATTCAATTTATTCAGGAACAATTCACATTGTGTTTGAAATCATAAATAAATAAGAAAAACACGGTCACTATAGCTATAAAACTAACACATTCATAATTACAATAAAATATATAAAATAACAAAAAAACTCAATAACATTACAAATTAACCATTCAATAAAATTTAAAATTCACTAACATTACATGTCATCGTCTATCGAATACAGAAATTTCTCCAATAGGAATGCTTTGAGTCTTGACTATGAGCTCTTGTAAATTAAAGTTTTTAAGTCCAATAGCAAGCTGTTAAATATCCGCACTGCTTGATATTGAGGACTATGTTCAACAATCTTAAGTTGGGGTCTTATTTTGCCTCTCCTCATCTGTTTCATAATGTTGCACCTTACAATTGATTTTCATTAATCCATTTTCATGGACCCTTGCATCAGGTAAAATTATATTAAAAATCCCTTAACTTCCTTCATAGTGTGTGTAAAATATTTTACCAATTATTTAATACTGAATAAAATATAGAATTTTCCCCCATTCTTGTACTAGAGTCGTCCTATATTTACACATCTCTTAATCCATAAAAACAATTTTATATGCCAAAGTATTCTACCATGTTCCGACAACCATTACAATAGCAAAAATCTTGTCTAAACCAGAGGCGGCTCGTCATAAAGAGCGCTGGTGCAGTGCACTCCCACGAAAATAGCATAATCTATATTTCTTTATTATAATCCTATACATACATTCTTTCTACTATGCCCATGTATACAATAGCAGTTTACTAGAAAACCATTTCCTACGCGTACATTGGGCGTCAAGTTGTAACGTGTGGAGCGCCAGCGATTGCGCTCCTATGAAACAAAGTTCAGTACGATTTCTAGCACTGTATTCAATGAGTGCGAAAGAGAAATATCGACACAGTCGGACGCGTGAAACAAAAGATTTTGTATGAGAAATTAGCCTAATTTGGAGCGCCGCTCACGCGCGACGTTGCCAAACGGCGCAAGGCGGCCGCGCACGGGAATGCGATCTATGCCTTTGCGCTGTTGCCGATCTTATGTAAACAAACGGTCGGCTCAACTCGGCTGTCAGTAGATTCGCAGTGTTTATTCTAAATAATTATTAAAAATAGTTTGTGCGCGACATTTGTGTTAAAAATGGAACAATACAGTGTATCTTGTTGTATGATAAGCATTGAAAAACGCTTAATTAATTCCATAACTGATTTTCACAAGAAAGTGATAGATGTCTTCGCTCGCCAAAAAGATCGCCGAATGGATTTTCTTTACAAATAAAATAAATGGTAAGCTCTAGTTCTACGTTTCTTTTTTTAGTGAACCCCCACAAATAAATATCACGAGCCGCCTCTGGTCTAAACTAAGGCAAAATTTCGCACATTATTTTAAAAAAAACGTTTGTTGTTTTCACACAATCTTAAAAACACAAAAAGAAATATGTGGCCCATGAGGGGATCGAACCCGCGACCTTCGCGTTATTAGCACGACGCTCTAACCAACTGAGCTAATGGGCCGATGTGAGAGGTATCGAAATACAGTACCAAGTCACTAGAGCTTTTGGAAAAATCGTCTACGATTGCAATGTTTGTATAATATGTCAGCACCATGTAATGTATCAACTAATTTATGTCATTGCAAAATGTTTAATACTTTGTACCTATCATAATTATAGTAATTTTATTCTAGGTACACATCATTGTCACATATGCATAATTATAATAATACATACCAACTTAAAAATATTTATATAATTTATAATAAGTAAAACAGTTTTAAAAAGTAACTAAGTAAGTTCTCCATACGACACTACCTTTAGGAAGGTGTCAAAATTTACAAGAAAATAGAATTGTAAATTTTGACATTAAAAAGTGCGTTTTACTGGCTTACTTGGAATAAATTGTTTGACTTTCACTAACCTATTTGCAGTATATTGATATAATGCAATAATCGCACAATGTTTTATAACAAAACTCTCCTTTGTTTAAAGATTATAACAATTATTATTTATTATGAATAACTGATTAACAACAGGTGCACTTGAAATCGTTTTACTGATTACAATTAATTTAATAATAACACTATTGTCTGATTTCTTTTGATCTCTGAGATCAATATTTTGAACTGATCGATTCATGTTATCAATATACTTACTTGGTAGTTATCTGATACTAGCTTTTGCGATTTCGTCCGCATGATTTCTTGTCATAAAATAATTACAGACTATAGAGTAGCCTACTCTATAGTCTATTGCCAAGTGTCATAGGATATATTTTATGACAAGAAATCATAGATAGCTACTCTGAGTAGCTATCTATCAGTGAAATTTGTAATCTGATCGGTACTACTATCAGTGCCTTTTCGAACATAATAAACTAATAATTTTACCTGTTATTAATTAAGAAAAAATAAAATAAAATAAAAACCCTCCTAAATCGTTTTTTTAGTAAGTAAAATACAAAAACATAAAAAAAAAACAAAAAGCCAACGTCACGCGGTGTTCCCAGGCGGTCACCCATCCAAGTACTGACCGCGCCCGATGTTGCTTAACTTCGGTGATCGGACGAGAACCGGTGTATTCAACGTAGTATGGACGTTGGCGAATGCTAGGCCGAAATATTAGAACACTATCATACAAATTATTGAACTTGGCAAGATGCCAACAAACAGTTTATTACCGAAGCTAGATGTTGTTTAGTTAGATAAAATATTTATTTTCATGAGATAAATACGTAAATAATCGTATACATTCTGCGAAAATTAACAATTTGATTTCAATATAAATTGTAAAAATATTCATTATCTTGCCCGTATTCCAATTTCTTTGGAGTCGGCTCAGTGTGTCTTAGAATTATTTTCTTTTACTCGTCATTTATATTACATAATAAACATCAGCCGGACATGTCCGGATAAATCCGGACGGATGGTAACCCTTTTTTTTTTTGAGGATGGGAAATCATCAAATGACTTAACTAAACAACAATTGTGTCTCCCGCTCCGCCCAGAGCGGGAGACACAATTGTTGTTTAGTGTCACAATTTTACTGACTAAAACCCACCCGTGTTCCTTCAGTTGTGGTATCCCTTTCGGACTTTACCGCAACCCTGGCAGGACGGATGGTAACCCTAGGTGTGGTGTCGTGATGCGCGAGCTCGCAGTGATTCGTCAACTTGTGACAACTACCCTCCCGCACCGCGCAGCTACCTCAGGAACGGACTCAGTTAACCGGTCGGCTTATAGTTCCCAGATCTGATCTGGGAACTAGCACTATTGCACTAGCACTATACTTCCTTTACCTCTAAGTTAGTGCCAAAATCAGACAATTTATTGCAAGTAGGCACATTAAAGGCAGTTTGAACGTCAAAAACAAAGAAATAGAACTGATTCTAGTTGCTCCTTCCAAAATGTAGTTTTCTTATGGAGAAGAATGGATAAAAATGTTTTACAACACAAAGACATATTCACAATGCAAAGAAACTAAAGATAATTATTACCTGCGTTAGAAGAGACTCCACCTCTATCGGCAGTCCGTCTGGCAGCTGCAGTATCGTGTGTGATGTGAACACACTGCGGTGATAGTGCGACAGCGGCTGTAAGTATAACATAAAGAATTGTTACATACAGGGGGCTGATTATGAAGTATTAAGGGCGCACCCTACCTCAGATTTTATCCCGCTCGCACCATACTACTCGCGACCTGAGTGAGAAAGAGACGGAGTGGGGCGCTAGCGGCTCTAAAGCATCGAAAAGTTTAGGTAATTGCTTTTTACGTTAAAAATAATGGTAATTAAAAAAAAATTACACACATAAGACCTGCTTTATAGTTAGTTCAGTTATCATGCAAAGTTTCTAATTTGAAGTATTTTTTGAATACCAGCGGTTTATAATTCTGTGCAGAGGTAACTTTGGATTTTTTTTCTATAGAGAAAATTTTATGTAATCGTGTTTTCGCCTCACATAAGACCTAGCATCGATCCTTAACTTTAACATATATTTATTTCAAAATTAATGCTGCAGTATTTTCGGCATAACAGAGGATCATGCTAAGCAATTTGTGATTAGGTCGCCCTTAATACCATCATTATTCCACTGCGAAAAAAGGATGGTGCTAGCGGCCTTGTATAGCTCTGTCTCTCACTAACACTGGAAAAATGGTGGCATTAATACGTCGTGGTATAGGTGCAGGGCATAATAGTGAGTTTTTGAGGATCGTGAGGTATTGTTATCGATTTCTAAAGGCAAATCGACAGTTGACCACACTCGATCTAGTTCCATGGTCTCGTCCAACGTATTGATGTACACTTTGTAATTATTTAAGGCATGTAAGATGCTAACAGTACGTCAGTTATTTGTTTTGAATATAGTTCTATTCCAACACACTGAACTTTATTTTAACCCGGTACCTTCAGATAGGAGAAGAAAAGATTTGGTTTGTGCTAACACTCAGACTAAATATGCTTTTGCTCGTCGATTTTATTTATTTTTGGGACCCTACTTGTATAACCAGTTTAACAGAGTGCTAAAGATTTATAGTTTAAGCTATATTAGGTGTAACTTACTAGTACAGGAATATTTGGCAAAACTCAATTATGCAGACACGGAAAAACAATTAGAAATATTATACTAAAATTTCCATCTACCTACTCTAATATAAGTCTCTTCCTTTACCTAATTAATAATCGTCTCCTCTTTATTTACTTTAATATTATTTGTTGATTTGCTTAAACATAATATAACTTACATAATCTAGTTTTAAAATAATATACCAAAATAGTTACCTACTCTTTAAGTCATTGAAAATATTGTCTTCTTTTTAATTTAGCATCTAATAAAATTGTTGTGTTCCTTTTAAAATTTTGATGTAAATTGATGACCTGAAACACAGGTTTTCACAAACCTAGATCAAGCAGGTCTATATTACAGCTAGAAATTAAAGTTACCGTTTGTAATTAATGTTAATCTTATTTTTACTTTTTAACTTGAATAAATGTTATTTTATTTTATTATTATTTTTATTTTATTATTATTTTTATTTTATTAAATAATAATCAAGTCTGGTCAGGTGTAGTATTCGCAACCGTTGTGCTATTCTGTAAAAATCTCACCGTGAAAACTTAGGTGAAGTGAGAGTGGAGTGAACTGTCACTGCCTTAGCATCAGTAGGAATCGATGACAATGACAGCTCACTCCACGCTCACTTCACCTAAGTTTTCACGGTGAGATGGTTACAGAATAGCAATGTTGATTTATGAACGTAAACTTAGCAAAAGGAGTATGTAAGGATCGTAACACGGGTGTTCTGTAATTTCTACCTACCTCCATGGGAAGAGGGCGTGAAGTTATGTATGTATTTATGTATAACTAGCTGCGCCCGCGGTTTCACCCGCGTAAGTCTATATCCCGTGGGAATATCGGGATAAAAGTATCCTATGTCACATTCCAGGTCATGGTCTACCCCTGTGCTAAATTTCATCCAAATCCGTTCAGCCGTTTAAGCGTGAAAGCGTAAAAAACAAACAAACTCACTTTCGCATTTATAATATTAGTTAGGATAATAAACAGCTCACCACTCCACACATGAGCTCATACAGCACCGCACCAAAGCTCCAATAGTCACACACTCGGTCCAGCTCCATACTTTCGTCCAACGTATTAACGTATACTTCGGGCGCTATATACATGTTGACAGCATTTGTGTTTGATGTCCGTAGTTTGGAAAGTCTCATGTCCGTGCCAGGGTAGTGGATGAAGTATGTTAGGATGACCTGTCCCCGGTCACCTAGGAGAATGTTTGAGGGGTTAAGGTCTCTGAAAAGGAGAGAAGATTTGTTAGGTAGAACATTCATGGGTAGCCCGCCGTCCGATAAGGACCAGGCCCGGGTCGATGGCGCTTCGTGTTCCACGCGCGCCTCAAAGAAATGTCAGCTCAACTGTCGGGGTCCACTAGGACCGATGCCTGCCAGTGTTGCGGGTTAGTCCGAAAGGGATACCGGGACCTTGGCAACAGGCAACTGAAGGAACACGGGTGGGTTTTAGTCAGTAAAAGTCTGACACGCCCTTCCGCTCCGCCCAGAGCGGGAGAAGTCATTTGATGATGTCCAACCATAAAAAAAAGGTAAGACATTAACGATGGACGAAATATCTGCGGAGTTTGGCTAACTATTTTAATTTGACCTTATTTATGACTTTTAGGGGTCTGAGGAACAGGGTGTAAAGTTCACTCATCCTCTATAGAAAAGGGAGGATCCTCCGACCAAACGGGTGTTGTGTCTGGCGGGCAACTGCCCAGCGATTAATGTGTTAATGTCGGAATCTTGTATATATTTCCATCACGCGGTAAACTCTAATAGCGCGATGCAAGATTTATGTGACGACAGGATTTTTGTGTGACGTCAGGTCTTTGATGCGTAGTTCACATGTGACGATGTAGATGCCGCCACAGACTAATTGATTCTTTTAGTCGTTTTTAGCAGGCTAACATTCAGCAGAACCTTCTGATCACCAACTTTATGTCAGACCTCAGTCTTACCTGCATATAACTCCGCTGTTGTGTAAGCTTTCAATAGCGGTCAGTATCTCCGCGCCCCACTTGCACACAGCTGACGGAGGCAACACGTCACGACCGCGGAGAGCCGGCTGAAATTTTATAATGCGACGAATTAGTGGGAATTACAACTAAATATAGCAGGCATGTAATCCCTACCGTCAGGGTTGCGGGCAAGTGTGAAAGGGATACCAGGGCCCCTGGCAACAGGCAACTGAAGGAACACGGGTGGGTTTTAGTCAGTAAAAGTCTGACACGCCCTCCTAACTAATTTGATGATTTCCCACTCCCAAAAAAAAAAGGGCATGTAATCCCTCAAAGAATCGGAATCAATCGCAACTTTGCTACGTTTTAATCATAATACTGTTGCAATCCCAACACTAAATGTTACTAAATACGGACGTCACTAGCATGCGGACATCACTAGCCATCCCTATGTTCGGATCGGGTTCGCGATAGGTCGAACATTACAACGTGCTCTTGCCTAGTTTTTCATAAATGACTGATTGTGATTGGAATATAAGTACCGTCAAAGAACTGGTTTTTTCTTTACTGGAAGCAGCCTCCGCTAAAATAACATACATTCCCACAAATACTAGTAAAATAGTATTTTCTACTTTTCTATAAATTGTTACAAACAGAAACAAGTCATAATTTGCAAGTTTTCATTCATCATAAATCTCTTGATACAATTTAAGATAGTTTAAACCTCTTTTTATTGCTTTCTGTACCTACTACATACAGGGTTGCCAACTTTTTTATATCAAAAATAGTATTTTGGAAGCCATTACCTGAAAAATATAGTAAACAGCGAAATGTTTCAAAAATATTATTAGTTTCGCCTACTATATTGTTTTCTTTTGAATATAGTATTTAGGCCTCCAATATAGCAGCACGCTTAGCATGACAACCATAGAAACGGGTTTTTTTACGGGTTTTGTCGACGGAAGAATAGACAAAATGATTGTTGATCTATTCTTCCGTCGGCTAAACCGGTTTCTATTGCGGTCAGCGTGCTGGATACTAATAATAATATAGTAAGGGTTGGCAACCCTACCAGCACACTTCAGACATTATCTAATCTCTATACGATGACAAAGAAACAGGTGTGCAATCTACCACCAGCTTCACTTCCAAAGAAACCTTCACTTGAAATGTTTCAAAGTACAAATACTACGAAAACAACTCACCCTTTTAAAAGTAGGTGTATCACAAGCATTATCAACCTGGTCAGTATGCTTATCAGTCACTGTCTCCGGCACCTCGCACAACACTTTATCAACCGTCAACAACAGCTTCTGAGAGTTCAACACTAGTTCATTCACTGAGAGATTCTCATTATTGTTAGACGGTTCAACATTCTCCAACATGTTGGTACTGTTGGTATTATTGGTGTTACCAACATTATCATTCTGTTCAACGTTTTTGTTCTTTGGTTCTGTGAACACGTTTTCCAAGTTCACTTCTCTTGCAGGCGTTGTTGGTAGGGATTTTGTATAGTTTTTGATGTACTCGAATAGTTTCTTCCCCGGTGCGTATGAGAGTATTAGGAATATTAGGTTGTTGGTTTCTATGTATGCTTGTAGTGGCACCATGTATGGTATTACGGTTGGTAGCACTGGTTGCCGGGTTTCGTTTGTTCGTTGGAGGAAGAATTCGTCGAATTCTGTTAGGTTGTTTGGTACTTTCTGTATGACCTGTGGATGAAAAGATATTTATTTTTATTTAAATGCCTTAAAAAGTACCATTACAGGTCTTAGCCTAATGCGATAGCCAAGGAATGTATACACAATTAAAATTAAGATCATAGTTTATAACTTAACATAAATAATAGTACTTTTGCGAATTCACCCCAGTGCCATGTAAATCTATCAATTTTGACCTGAATATCATTGATGGTGCGAATTGCTTGAGTAAGAGGGGTTTTGGCCAGCAAGTTGGTCCTGGCTGATGGTACGACCAGCAGTGGCGGGGGCCTTCGCCTCCACACGTAGCGGTCGGGTACGTACAAGTGCATATAATTCAGATTAGGAAGGATTCTTTTGGTAATGATAGCGAGGCGTTTGGCCATCACTTTTTTTTCTTATATTGTAAATGTGATGATAACTGTCTGAAGCACCAAGGTTTTTCAATTTGCCTGCCTTTTCCCAACTGTGTTAGGGTCGGCTTCGAGTCTAACTGGATGCAGCTGAATACCAGTATTTTACATAGAGCGACTGCCTATCAGACCTCCACAACCCAGTAACTGGGTAATATTGGTAAGATTGGTTGTCAGACTTTCGGCCTTCTGAGAACCCGTAACGACTTTCAAAGATCCACGAATGACAGGCGGGACCAACGGCTTAAAGTGCTTTCCGAAGCACGGAGGAGTCTCGGCATGTAAAGATGCTCAACCATCAACGGACCAATCCCGGCAAGCGTAGCGTAACCTACTGGATCGACCCGCGCGGCTGTTATTACTTAGCCACGAGCTCCTCCACGAAAAAGATATTCAATAGAATAGGATGGATTATTTTGGCAATGGCAGCGAGGCATTTGCCCATCCCTTTTTTTTCTTGTTGTAGTGATGGTGGGTGTTTGTAGCACCAAGGTTTTTGCCATCTTAAATACAATGTTTATGTATAATATAATTAAAAATATAAATAATATATTTAATAAATGTAATTTGTTTCTTAATTTTATTTTTATATAAAGAGTTAATTTTATACTTTTGCTGTGCCCTACAGGGTCCGTAATTGTACTTTTAGCTTTAAGCCATTGTACCTTATTACCCCTTATTGTACCTTATCTACATTATGAAATGCAAATAAAATATGAATATGTATTTATTTAGTCAGAAAGTTACATTGTCTTCGACTTATGAACCGAGTCATCAGGTCGGGACATAAATGTCAGTAGCGAATGTGCAACGCCTTTCGTCTTATCGATAGTTTGTTACCTGCTCCATAAGTGCGAGCGAGACAGACTAATAACAATAATTAATGGCCCGACGACTCAGTCCTTAACGCGGCGACTATAGTTGCCTTGTTACCCATTCTTAATATACTTGTGCTACGCTACGAGTAAGGCTGCCATCAGATGCGATGGACACGACCGCGCAAAGTTGAAGTCACGACTGTATGCAGTTAGTATTGACTTCACACGACTGCAGCCGAGCGCGTGAAGTTGATATCATGACTGAACGAAGTCGATATATTCAACATACATGCATGCAGTTGAATATATCGACTGCGCGCGGTTGCTGCGATGCAGTCCGTCTGATGGCAGCCTGAGACGCACTCATCACGTCTACAGTAAAATCAGACAAATTAATTGCTTATCAAATTGACTACCAACTTATATTTTCTACAACAGAATCGGCACCATTATCTAATAGCTGTCATTTTTGATGATCACTTACCTTCATAGCATAATACGCCTGTTCTCGTCGATGCAGCACTAGCATGATACTAGAGCCCAGAATATCCAGTACTCTGTATAGCGACAGCTCTTCGTACGGACGCTTCAGCATTGAGATCGGTATGGGACAGTGTAGGGGTCGGAGATTGTCATCGCGCTCGGGTAACAGCTGGAATAGATATTGAGTGGATCAGTTATAAGCTGTGGATATTTGATGTAGTATAGGCGCCGTGAGCGTTGACGAATGAGCGACTTGCACGGCCGTCAGTCTCGCGTAAGACGCGATATAGCGGTCTCGATCAAACTATAGTCCATTTCGTAAATGTGAATGGAAGAGAACCGTGCACCTAGCTTCTAAAGTTTCATTAGTGCCCATGTAGGTTTATGAGTTTGAAAAAAAATATTTTGATTTTGATTAAGTGCCTGGCCAGATTGCTAACGCGGCGTGACGTATTCTAACATAAATGAACGTTATTTGAGCGTCCACAGACGGAAACCGCGCGGGAAAAAAAAAGATACTTTCGACTATGGCTTTGGGAGCGGGGGATCTCAACCAAGTTCGAGCTATCCGCGGGACGCAGCCGCGCTCCCCGCGGACAGGCGCACCGCGCGCGAGCCCGCACCCGCGCCCTCCCCGCACCGCGCGCGAGCCCGCACCCGCGCCCTCCCCGCACCGCGCGCGAGCCCGCACCCGCGCCCTCCCCGCACCGCGCGCGAGCCCGCACCCGCGCCCTCCCCGCACCGCGCGCGAGCCCGCACCCGCGCCCTCCCCGCACCGCGCGCGAGCCCGCACCCGCGCCCTCCCCGCACCGCGCGCGAGCCCGCACCCGCGCCCTCCCCGCACCGCGCGCGAGCCCGCACCCGCGCCCTCCCCGCACCGCGCGCGAGCCCGCACCCGCGCCCTCCCCGCACCGCACGCGAGCCCGCACCCGCGCCCTCCCCGCACCGCGCGCGAGCCCGCACCCGCGCCCTCCCCGCACCGCGCGCGAGCCCGCACCCGCGCCCTCCCCGCACCGCGCGCGAGCCCGCACCCGCGCCCTCCCCGCACCGCGCGCGAGCCCGCACCCGCGCCCTCCCCGCACCGCGCACGAGCCCGCACCCGCGCCCTCCCCGCACCGCGCGCGAGCCCGCACCCGCGCCCTCCCCGCACCGCGCGCTAGACCGCGCTCGCGCCCCGCACCGCGCCGCCAGGCTGGCCAAGCACTTAATATTGGACTAGACAAATATCGATGTGCTGTCGAATATCGCAACTTGTGACGTAGTGCGGACGACGATACTCACACTCTGTTCAGTATCGCACAGATGATTCTTGTAGATCTCCTCAGCGTACGACAGGTACTTGTTGGTCTTCTCCTTAATTAAAGCTCGCCTCTGAGAGTCAGTGTCACCTGAAAGTGATACAAATAACTATTTATTTCGAGAAATGTAAGCTAAGCTACAATCCATACTTAATATTATAAATTCGAAAGTAACTCTGTCTGTCAGTCTGTATGTTACCTTTTCACGCCTAAACCACTGAATGAATTTCGACAAAATTTGGCAAGGAGATAGATGGTATCCTGGGGAAAGACATAGGCTACTTTATTTCGGCATACCACGCGGGCGAGGGAGGAAGCTACTAGTTTATATTTAAGTATTTAGAATATCGCTAGTCCATGTCCGGACACACTGTATATACGATAGGCTTGTTTTGATTTTATTTTAATGGATACGCGTGTAAAACGAATAAAAGAAGATAAAGCAACTCAATAAAATCCATAATGTTATCTAACTGAGCAGTCGCGTGATATGATTAACATCTTTTTATTGTTCAATAAATTAGAAAAGTTGATAAGATTCTGATCGTTTTAGGCGTCGTTTACATTGGCGTCTACCGTGCGCGTTCGTCGAACGTTACACTGCTCAAATCAAAAATAATTTATTCAAATTAAGCTGAAGATCAGCACTTCTTGAAAAGCAAAATGAGACAAGACAGTCCTCCAAAACGCCCGCCCTTCATCAGTTTATAATGCTTTAGCTGGGAAGAAGCGGTACAACAAATTCCAATGCTACCTACACGACGTAGGAAGTATACGGAGAGGTTTACCCCGTTAACTGTGCGGTTAATTTGTTAGCCAGCTATTCGTACGAAGAGCGGGCGAGCGTGGTCGCATATAGTGAAGCTAAGCACACGTGTGTAGCTTAGCTATCAACTATCAAGTAAGCATTTAAAAGGCACTTTGGACGTCAATATTTACAAGAAAATAGAATTGATTCTAGTTGCCCTTCCAAAATGAGCTGTAAAACTATTTTCCTTAAACTATTTCCTCCCATTTTTAAAATAAATTACATTAAGTTAAAAGAGTATTAACAACTCTTTATACTTCCAAGTAGATTGAGAGCGTCCGGTCTGCACCAAGTGCAAAGGGCAACTGATAGATCCGACGACTGACGAAACACGAAGTTTGCCGAGGGATATTAAGAAAAAAGTTGTACTGTAGTTTCCTAGGTCGAAGAATGGGCAAGAAACTCCATAAATACTCTTTTAAAATGTTTTACAGTATTGTGTTTACATTAATTATAATTAAACCTACTTAAATGAAGACGATTTCTGGAATACAATTACTATACTATGTTAGGTATAAAGTATTGAGTTCGAGCAACGCGCAATGTGAACGAAGCCTAAGGTTGAATATCAGGACAATCTAGTTAGGTACTCTACTATAATAACATTATCAATTAATGAATCTTAAAAAATATGCTTGTTTGATTGATTTTGGAAACGTCTGCCAAAGATAAGCTTGTTTGAATGAATTTTGCGGAACTAACCGTGTAAGTACGTCCACTTTTTGAGTACGGCTCTCGAAGGGTCGTCATTTTCGTCGCTCAATTATTTTAGAGCGAACAGAGGGCCAAGAGAAGTGACAATCGCTTGGAAAGCAACTTTCAACAGAGTTGACTTAACCTTTTCGATAGCTTATGTCCTATACATTTTTGCCGTTGCCATCATTGTTATCGCAGATAGAATGTCACTTTGTCTAGGCCATCAGGTTTATAATTCTTATGAATTTCAATCGTAGAAAATAGCGTAAAATATTTTTTTCAACACACTTGCTCGAAAATTGGCACTTATTGCACCGCTTTTAAGTTCAAAATGCAGTGTATTTCAACACTCTCGGCTCCATTACGCCATCGCCATCGCTCGGGCTGCAATCTCTCCTCGAGTGCAATGACAAACTTTGTACACTTGTATCAAAATATAATATTGTGTGAAAGAAACTGAAGTAGGTACATTTGACAGACTCGTCTGCCTTTAGCAATAAATTTCCAATAAGTTTCCAATACAAGGTAAGGTATCTCTTAGTTTCTTTTAAAAATAGTATTGTTGTCACAAAACGGTGGGGAACACCCGTTTAAATGCGGATGAAGCTGCGAGCTACGTGTGCCTACCTAAATAATCCTAACAGCGAATATAATACGAATCAGTATTATTTCAATAGCAGCCCGGAGTCTGAATTTGTGCCCGGTTGATGGCAATAGGCTGCCTCCTATTACATGGGACTTAAATGTAACTCGCGAAATGTGGGTTCACCTTTGCCTTCGGAGGAAAACAGGCACGTAGTTATGTTTTTTTTTACCTGTATTGTCCCACTGCTGGGCAAAGGTCTTCCCCACAGTTTATCACTCAATTTCAATTTTCATTACATTTATTCATTTTTTTTTTTTTTCAATCTGTATTGGAATTGAAATTGACTCTTCCTTATGTCTTGTCTTCTCCAGTCAATCTCCCATGAAGGCATATGTTATGTTATAAAATACTAACCAAACTCACAGGGAACTGCCAGAGTACCAGCATCTTTAGTTGGCTCAATAACGGCGCACTTATCGTACGCTCGCAAATAGTGACACAAGTGCAAGAAATCCATCTTTACCACTTTACACTACACACAATTATTAACGTTACTGGGAATTTCACTTGTCAAATACTTCACTATAAGAGGTCTTTTATCCCGTTATTTTATGTGAAAACGTTTCGTTTTCTATATTTTTAATTATTGGTACCACCAGCGAAAGCAAAGTTTCAGAAGCGATTTATGAATGAAGACTAAAATACTTATCGTTTACTGTACAAATGAGCACTTTTCAAGCTACTTTGTAGTATTAAAATGTCGGGTGTTGTAACATCGAGCAATATTAACAATTAATACTAAACAATTAGGCATTAGTTTAGTGAAAAAAGATGGTAGGAGAAATAACAACACTTTGATACTCCCAAACTGATCATTTTGCTTAATTTAGCACTTGGTCTAAAATGTCAGAAAATACAATTTTTTTAAAATGATATATTACTCAAGTTTTTGTGCAGTTACCAGCAAAAAATATTATTATTAAGTCAAACTTTGTACAACACTGTCTTGCAATCACATCATAACAGAATTGGATCCAAAATCAAAAATTTCATTTTAACATTGGAGAACTGTGAACTTTAATCTCATAATAATATTATTTTTCTCCAAAATCGCGTAAGTAAACAAAGATTACAGGTATGTATGTACGTATGTTATCGCGACGCCGGCTAGCGCATTACTGCGTCGAGTCGATAATAAGCGTGGACGCCAGCTTATCACTTCCTTTCTATTAACAATGTAATCTCGCATAGTTTCAAGCTTCTCATAAAACAGTTTGTTGGCGGATATACCGGTGGAGATAAAAAACCGCCGTAATCGGGTAAAAACACCGAAATAAATAGTCCTTCAGAGGCTCCAGACCGAGTTTCGGCCATGGCGACCAAATCGGAGATCTTCGGCGCGAGAGATATTATAGTTAACAAGTGTGTGCACTTCACTCAGTCCGACACGACCAGGGAGAGATCAAGCGCAGGACCGACAGAACTATGCTTTGCGAGGCACGGAAGTATCACAACTCCGGGTTGGTACTAAGAAATTCCTAATGGAAAACATTAACACCTTGCCCGATCCGGGAAAAACACCTTGTGGCGGTATCTACATCGCCACATGCGAACTACGCATCGAAGACCTGACGTCACATAAATCCTGCATCGCGCAATTAGAGTTTACCGTGCAGTGAACATATATACAAAAACCCAATATCAATCATTGGGCAGTTGCCCGCCAGACACAACACCCGTCTGGTCGGAGGATCCTCCCTTTTCTATGGGGGATGAGTGAACTTTACACCCTGTTCCTCATACCCCTAAAACCTTATTATTTATACGAGGTGGACATTTCGAATGGAGGGAAAGTACCTTAAATAATGACGTAAGTAAACTTTACTCAAAGGAAACATTCTATAAAGTTAGCTAAAGCTGAATTAGAACGTTTAGGAATCGAATCAACTCAAAGGCGAAAAAAGAACGCCCACAATATTTGAACATTTTTAAGCCTCGACAGATGACATGTGGAAAAATCCTGGTTAGTCCACTCAGCCCTACATTGCTAAGATACCAAAATAACCTGAGAATCTCGAAAAAAATGTGTGTAATAAGGAATATGCATGTGATTCAAATATGGGTCAAATATTTTTTTTTATAAACTATGTTACTTCAGAATGATGCCTCCATCAATATTTTTGAATAAAATTTATTTTTGAGCGAGAAATTAATTTTTTTAAAGTCCCAAGAAACTGTGGGTAATTCAAATACTTGAAAAGGCTAAGAGCGGATGTGACGTAACAATCTGGGATAACAATCAAAATGTCAATGTCAAGTCAATCAACAAGTGTCAAGTCAATGTCAAACGCTCATAGAAAAAGGAGTGTTTGACGTTGACTTGACAGTTGCTTGTCTGTTTTCACGGTCTGTGACGTCACCACACCAAGCGCCAAATGGAGGGCGTTTAAATAGCCCCGATCGGTTGGATATTTTTAAACATTTTTTTAACTACTTAAAATTGCTTTTTTGCCGTCGAATTTCTTTTTACTATTATTTGACGATGTAAACTATCGAATAAAAATATTAAAAAAATACATGCATATTCACTATTAGTACGTAGGTAGTTATACTGAGCCGTGGTGGCCCAGTGGTAACGGCCGCGACTTACGAGTTGTAGGTCGTGGGTTCGAACCCAGACATGCGCTTTACTTTGTCTAAATTATTTCATCACCACTGCTCTCAAAACGGTGAAGGAAAACATCGTGAGGAAACCGGCATGTCCTAGAACCGAAAATTCGAAGACATGTCACATAACCAAACCGCACTGGGCCCGCGTGGTGGATTATGGCCCACTCTCACAGAGAGGAGACCTGTATACCAGATTCCCAGCAGTGGGATCATAGGCTGATTATGCAGGAGCAATGCGTAGTTCGTATGTGGCGTTATACATGCCCCCTCCATGCTCCCTGTCGAAGAGAGAAGGCGTGTGTGTCCCAGCAGTGGGAATATTACAGGCTGATCCACAGCGTTATCTTGAAAGCGAGCGTCCATATTAAATACTAGCCCTAAGTACTCTACTATATTCCTCAACTGAAGTGGCCAGCATTACGTCAATCTCTTCACTGCATTTGATAAGCAAACCAATTTATCTACACTTTATAATAACGCTGAAGAGTTTGTTTTGTTGTTTGAATTTGAAAAATTCTTTTTGCATTTGATCGCTCCGTTTATTAGGAAGGCTTCGGCTATTTATCATCACCCTACGACACTAAGGAGCCGAGCGAAACGACAAAAAGAAAGAATGCTACGCGGAAACGAAGTTATAGCGCGGGCGGACGATGCGATGCGACGGGGGAACAAGAAATTTCGAAAAGTCGCGGGCTGACGTTAGTATTTTATATTGGAGTATGGGTTTATTTGTCCACGTTATAAGTAAGGAGTAAAATTGTAATTAAATAAATGATAGTAAGGTGATTGTATGATATAAATGTTTGCTTACTTTAAAGACTCATTTTATTTTACTCAAGGGAGAAGGATTGTACCACGTTTTTTCTGAACTGAATATAGTTTTTATTTATTTATTTACCTGCTGTCTTGTATGGATCAGAATGTTGGGGCACAAAAGGGATGAATGAAAGGCAATTGCATACAGCTGACATGAGAATGTTAGAGGAATGTGTGGTGTTACGCGAATGGATAAAATAAGAAATGAGAATGAAGAGGAAGTCTGAAAGTGGTACCGAATGACTGAGTAGTGTGGAAAGTATGAATGTGGATGGCTATACGAGTAGGAGAACACCAAAGAAACGATGGATGGACTGTGTGAAAGATGGTATGGCTAGAAAGGGAGTGACTACCGAGATGACGACTAATAGAGAAGTATGGAAGAAAAATACATGTTGCACCGACCACAAGAATAAATTGGGATAAGGGCAGGAGAATAATGATGAGTTAGCAGAGATGTGTAATTTATGCTCAAGCATACCTCAGGCACTTATTTAACAAGCGAAATATATATTAGCTCTCCTGGGAAACTACTTGGAAAAGTGTATGATACTCACTTTGAACTCCAATAAGCATCTTCTCAATACCAGACTTGTAACACTCAAAGGCTCGCTGATAATCCCCCATATCTTCGCACCTCGCCGCCAAATTCAGCATATATCCCGCCTCAAACACATAACTATCCTCAGTCTTCGTCTTACACTCCACGTTAGACAGAGACAGAACACTTTTACTGTACAACGACACCCGCGAAATACTCCGCCTCGAGTCGACCTCGCACGAAGTCGACGAACAAAGATTTGAATTTAGAGACACTGTATCTGATTCCACCTTTTTCCGCATAGTGTGGTAATCATCGAATTTTGACGTTGACGGTGCATCGAAAGTTATTAAGTCTGGCAACACTGATTTTGTTTTGACACTAGGCTTTTTGTCCACTGTAAGTTTGTTGAGTTCGTCGTAGAGGTCGCTGTCTATGCTTTCAATGGAGTTGATGGATTCGAAGCTGTCTGCGAGCGAGACTTTTTTGGGTGAGTGTCGTATTTCGACGTCTGCGGCTTCGTAGATGGGTATCTGTGAGATGAAGTCGGTCTCGTCGCGACTCGTGAGGGAAGTGTGCGAGGACTCTGTGGCGGCGCGTGCTGAAATTGTATGGTTTTGTGATTAAGTGCTTAACGTGCAGAGTCTACTTAATCAAAATCTTAAATTCATTCACTCACTGATAGACAAACGCACAGCCTAAACCACTAGATATAGAAGCATGAAATTTTGCACAAGTGTTGCACTAAGGAAGGATTAATAAGGTGTTAAATGAAAAAAAACTACAATAGACGTCTTAGAAAAAGTCATAAAAACCCTGTAAGAAATCGACACGTGTTTCACCTCTCAACGAGGAAACCTCATCCGGCACTCGGCGTGTCAACACGTCGTGTTCGGGTTCGCGACAAGTCAATCGTCATCCTGAGGATGCCTGGTTGAGAGGTGAAACACGTTTCGATTTCTTACAGGGTTTGTATGACTTTTTAGGAATAGTTTACTAAATATATCTACGTCTATTATAGTTTATAATGGATTTCCGCAAAGTCACGCCTCAATCAATTAACTATCTTAGGTGATGAAAGTTAAACATTTTAGCGGAAGGTCACATGGCCTCGTAATAAAGAATGCTAATTATAATTATTGAGTTATTATGAACAATTGTTAATTACACTTATTAGGATTATATGATTAAGATTTTGTCGATCTTGGCTGACTCACAGTTATTAAATAGTATTTTAAACTTAATTTTGGATTAATTACTAGTAATTTAGATGACATTAAAAACTAATCTACTTATGATGAGTGATTCATTGATTGATGCTTTTTTTTAAAGAGTGACGGTGGAGTTTCTTGCCCATTCTTATCCATACGAAAACTACCCTTTGGAAGGGGCGACGAGATCCGTTTTTATTTTTATTTTTTGTCGTTTGGAAAGGACCTTTTATAATATTTGACTTTTGAATAACTAATTGAAATAAATTATTTGACTTTGATTTCAATGGCCTGAATATTGCAAGACAGTGAATTTTGTTTTGCAGTGGAACCAATTAATATTACGAATTATTATGCATGGCTACATCATCTATAATACTAATATTATAAAGAAGTAAAATTTGTAAGTCTGTATTTATAGGGTAATCTTCGGAACTACTGAATCAAGTCCGAAAATTCTTTCACTAATGGGAAGCTACTGTTGCCGAGTGTCATAGAATATTTTTTATTATGACTCTTCTCCGGCGCGCACACAAAAACTTACCAAAGTTTCATGACAATCGGTCGAGCCATTTTCGAGTTTTTGCGAGACTAACGCGAGGCATTTAACGATTTTTATATGTATAAAAACTCTCTCCACAAAAAACTCAAAAACATAAAAACTCTGCGTCCAGCGCTCGGTGTGGAAACACGTCGTGTTCTGGTTTGCAACTGGTCAATCGTCATCCTGAGGATGCCTCGTTGAGAGGTGAAAACTCGTGTCGATTTCTTACAGGGTTTTTTATGACTCTTGAAGATTTTTTTTTATGTTAGCCTACAGTGTCCCACTGCTGAGCAAAGGCCTAATCTTATTTCAAATGGAGTATAGTTTTATATGAACTCAACGTTGTTTTCAACATTTATGTTTTGTAAAATGCACAACCCTTACCATAACAGACCAGCGGCGAGGTGTACATTTTTGTAAGAGAGAAGGCGAAGCGAAGCCTGTTTTAACTTACTTATCCATACTTAATATTATAAATTCGAAAGTAACTCTCTGTCTGCCTGTCTGTATGTTACCTTTTCACGCCTAAACCACATGAAATTTGGCAGGCAACGAGATAGATGGCATCGCGGGGAAGGACATAGGCTACTTTTTATCGACATACCACGCGGGCAAAGCCGCGGGTGGAAGCTAGATTATCAATAAAGTAAATATAAATTTATTCACTTGAAAATAAAAGGTACATCGTTGCCACTTACCAGTGTGAGCAGGGCTAGTCGCGTCATCGTCGTCAGTCTGGTACTCGAGTGGCGGCGTCTCTTCTATGGGCAGGTGAAGCGATGACCTGATCGCGTTGATCACACCGCCCGCTTGAGGCTCCGGCTCTGGGTAGCCGGTCTGAAAGGGTTCATGGTATATCTTCATCATTCCTGCCCGCCACGCGAGGGTCGCTGAGCGGGTTATCTTTTTGATACTTAGCTCGTTTCGCTGCGACAAACGAGTACTCGCCGGCGATGTGAACAGTCAATGATCAAGTATTAATACGGGACCTATAACCTTCTTTTCGTTTTTGAGCGAGAAAATTGTTAATACCTATACTCCATTTGAAATAAGATTAGACGTTTAAATAAACCTTTTTTACAGTCCATTCAACCGATTTTGACTTCTATACCGTAGGTATAAGGATGGCATTACCAACTGTTTACTGCAGCTGCCAATTTTCGTGCTACTAACGCACGGCATTAGAAGTCAAAATGGTTTGTACGGACTGTAAAAAAGGTTTATTCAAATGTCTAATCTTATTTCAAATGGAGTAGAATGATGAGTTTTTGATAGATTTTGTATGGCATATCTGTCAAAAACTGATCATTGTGAGACCAGAATTGACACATTTGTAAATTATTAGACTTGGCCCCCAGGTCTTTGGTATTATAAAAGTAAATGAGCAAACCTGTAGAAAGTTGACAAAGTCTGTGCTAGTGAAGAGCAGGCGGTGCTCAGCGATGAACTCCAACAGAGACTTGATTGTTTTTGCTCTCTCCGTGATCACCTGTAACATAGCAGTGTAACAATAATAATGTAAAATATTACTTGTTAACTTTGGCCCGCAGCTTCGCCCGCGTGATGGACGGAAATTATCTTACCCTATGTCATAACCAAGGTCATAGTCTATCATAGGTCAAGGTCATAGTAGTATTATCTCTCCTTTGCGCAAAAATAATCCAAAGGTGGTTTTTAATCCATCCAAAGGTTGTCTGTAAAAGATCGGTTTTAGCGATAAGACCGCCCATTGTGTCACCCTATGTTAAATTTCTACATTTGTATCTGTATTTTTTATGGTGTACATAATAGAGTATTCTATTCTAGTCTACCCGTGTGCCAGACATCCAAATCCGTTCACCAGTTAAGTCGTGAACACGGAACTGGCAGATAGACAGGATAGAGTTACTTTTGCATTATTAGTATGGATGATTTAAGCTACGCTTGCCCGGGTTGGTCCGTGGATGGGTGACCATCTTTACATACCGAGACTCCTCCGAACCTCGGAAAGCACGTTGCGCTGTTGGTCCCGGCTGTCGTTCGTGGATCTTTGACAGTTGTTGCGGGTCACCAGAAACCCGAAAGTCTGATAACCAGTCTTACCACGGGTAACAAATTACCCAGTTACTGTGTTGTGGTGGTCAGATAGGCAGTCGCACCATGTAATATACTGTTATTCAGCTGCATCCGGTTAAACTGGAAGCCGACCGCAACATAGTTGGGAAAAGGCAGGCAGATTGATTGATGGGATGAGTTTTAGTCCACATTTTACTTACTAGTTACATTTTGTTTATCTTGTTTCTGTCTGTACCTTTTTTTTCACAACTTTCTTCTTGAAACATAAGTTATAAATACAGTAGGTTAGCTATAGATACAACTAAGAAAAAGTAGAAGATGTAAGTAATTAGCCAATTGTTTAAAACAATTAATTTAAAAAGAGTGAAAAGTTACAATTCTGATTTCTAACATTAATAATTCTATAGAATCAATGATAAAATATAAGTTGTTAAATAAGAGAGATAAAAGTTAAGAAAACTGACCTCCTGCTGAAATCTTTTAAAGAAACTGTATCGGGGCAGCGATGGGAAGGGTCCTCGAAGATGCAATCCTGCATGCATGGACCGCATGCTCTTGTGGAGTCGCTGTACATCGCTGTACCGCTTCCACACCGAAATCACCGTCAGGGCTTCCGGAGACTGTAAGAGGAACAGCTGGAATTATAGCAAAATAATTATGGTGAATTCTGATACTTTTCCATTTCATTAAATAAATGAAAACTTTCTTCTTCTTCGGAGATTTGTGATTGCTCGAAAGTTACCCAAATAGAAAGGGAGGAACATAGCAAATATTGTGCAATTGATGAATCATTTCACTACCATTTTATTATTTTAAAGATAAATTATTACATACATTGAATTCTTCTATCTTTTACTCTACCAGTTCCAAAAAAATACACCATATACTATCGTGAACATTGAATAGAGAGTTTGGCCTAGTTATTTAAATCAATGTTAAAAGTAAAAGGAAAAATTAATAGTAATAAATTGTGTTGGCTTGGTTTCTTACGATTAAAACAAGTTTTACTATGATCTACAGTATAATAATATAGATAATATCATTCCTACGATATATACCGGAATATTTACCACTGAAGTAATTTTGTAAATAGTAAATCCATTCTTGTGTTTTGCTGTTTCGTCAACTGAGAACCGGCGAACCCACTTGTCTTTAGCCGACATTGCAAAATGCGCCAGTTATACTTAATTTTACAGTATCACATCCCTATTTTACACAAACGCAAAACGTATACGACTTATATATCATTATTTATCACTGAAATTATGTTAAATTAACTTGATAAATTCACAAAACTAAATAATCGAACAATGTAGAAACTGGTACACAAAAAGTTGCATTCGCGTTCCAGCTGACACATGTCATGTTTGTCATATGTCAAGCACTCGCATTTCCTATTTCTTTTCTTCTCATGAGGAAACGATCAGCGTGTCTCTTTCTAAATGCAAATTATGTCAAATTGTAAAGAAAATTCCACAGTTTTTTTTATTGTTTTCATTTTAAGATTTACGTCATTTTATGAAAAGCTGAAAAAGGCCTTCACATTTGATTGGAAGTAGGCTGATCAATGCGTGAAACGAATAATTCTAAGGTTGCTTTGAAATGAGTATTTATTAAATTAGGGTAAAAGGCCTACTTGTTGGACACAAGTTTTTTTTATCGCACTAATCTGGGTGTTTTCTATGATAGTTTATTTTCATTATTTCCATTTCAAATAAGATTATCATGATTTCATAACATTTAGGTTTACGAAAATGCGTAAGTATAAGTACCTATTCTGCGTAATATACATATAGAGTGCTCTGTGTATTCCACTAAAAGCACAGGGTAGAAGAAGGTCAGGTAGGTTAACAGCTGGTTAGTTAATAGCTTTCACAATAGGTGTCGCGATTGCTTGATGCTTTTGTTATTCCATTCCATCGCATAGATGTCGCTATTGTACCTATATTTTATAGAAGTGTTTGTAGTTTTAAAACTTTTAAGTATAAAAACTTTAGAATATTTGCATGAAGTTTTTCTTTAAGTATTATGGTTATTTTTTTTAAATATAAAGCATTTTTCAGATGTAACGAAGACAAATAACAGTAAAAACAAAAATAAAGGTGCTACAACTCGAAGGCGATAGGTCAAGCTTGCAGCTTCATTACTTATCCCCACTCTGACTCACTTAACCGAATGGCGCGCGGCGAGAGGTTGTGCCAAGTCGTGTTTCGTCCGTTCCGTGTCGTGTTTCTCGCGTCCTCCAGTACTTTGCAATAATACTTTTCCTTTGAGACATGAATGGAATCAGTGCTACGCAAACAGACAAGCCTTAAGAACTGTTGCACAAGAATCATATTCGAAAAATGTGTTATCAATAACGTGTGATTTGTTTTTTGTGTAGTGTTTGAAAAAAGTTACCTAAGTAAACAACCGGATATCAACAAGATGGGTTCAAAAATCGAGTACGTGGATTCATCACATTTATACGCGACCAACTATGTCCGCAATTCGAAAGCTATCGGTGTGCTTTGGGCGATATTCACCATTTGCTATGCCATTATAAGCGTTGTTGCTTTTGTGACCCCAGAGTGGATGGGTGATTTAGAGACTGAATACCCGAGAAAGTTCGGGTTGTGGCAGATATGCAGAGCGGATGAGGCTTTGGAGGACTGTAAAGGAAGGCTCGATGATTTCCTATCAATAAACGGACTCGTGTTTAAGATTGCGACTGTGTTAGTAGGCATAGCGGTCGCCCTGGCCCTGTTTACGATCTGTGCAATGTTGTTATTCTTCTTTTGTCAATCGACGACGGTGTTTCATATCTGCGGCTGGCTGCAGCTGTTGTCTGGTGAGTTCTCATGGGAAAACTTATGGGTTAAAGCATGTCTAGCTCTAAGGTTTGATTACCAACTCCTCAATACTCATACTAACAAAGTTCTTACTAACCTCCAACTTTAGAAAACAAAGAAGGATAACATTTGAGGGTTTTTGAAAAGTTATAAACCAGTTGTTGAAAAGGAGGGAACTGGCACACCAGACACAAAGTGTCATTTTTATCGACTTCAGAATCGGTCATAAATTGTCCTGAGTGAAAGTTTTGCATACACTCGACTTCGATTGACCTTGCTCTGAGTTCGATTGGTCGTTGAACAAGTCTTGAGTGGAACAGACGTAGTTGATATATAGCAGTATGTGTAGCCCAGACAGGTGTGTACCAAGCACCAAACATCCGGTACGGGACAGGTGCTAGATTCCAACAATCTCTTTATCCTGGAGTTACATGCAAACGGCAAAAACGAAAGGCGTTTAAAATGCCAAAGTTGACGTGACTAACAACTGAGGATATTGGACAATGGATTTATAGACTGTTGAACAGGGATATTAGAAAATGTAAAATACCGTGTTGCTATAGGCTCATGGTGATTTGTTTCGCTATGCGCTATGGTCTTTGTCAATTAAACCATAGAAGCAATGGGAATTTTAATACATAAGTAGGTACTTAGTTATAACTTTGTGAAGGAAATCAAACGATCTCAGTCCGACAATTATTTAGGTTCCTAGCAAAAAAAATCAGGAAGGGATGAAAAAAATCGAACAGACAAAATGGACATGGTTGTACTAAAAGTGGCTATAAAAACCTTTTGAAATCTTGAGAAGATTGAGACTTTAGTCATACACAACGGGAAACTGATTTTATGATCTTCCCAGCATAGTCATAGTCATAATGAGTTGCATTAAACGCATCGTTATTAACAACGTCGTATTATTAGAAGATATTACGCATCGAGTATCACCGAATAAGCAATCATAATCTAATACATACAGGTAAATTTTCCAATAAGTGCGACTTGCCTTGACATCTTAGAAAATGATACGCGAGTAAAAACTGCATCTTTGGGTTCATTTGAGTACCAATAGTGTTGAAAATCCTTGAGTTTACTATACAATGTAATCACTTAACATTATCGTTTTATTTTATTTGAATAAAGACCATTTTATAAATTGTGTGTGGTCATTATCGAAAGCCATTCTTTAATACATCTAAGCAAACAAAAAAAATTAAGGTGGAGGACATGCATATTATAGGAGTTGAATGGAATTTTGGCAGGGTTAAGGCATACCAGCTGGTCACGCAGCTTACCAATGGCAGTTTCATACAACATGCACAGCTCTTAAATATTCCTGGGCATAGGTGTATCTAAATTGAAGAAAGACATACTGGTTTTTGGCACACCTTATAGTATAGGCACTTTATGGAATTCTGATCACGTATCTCTTACGGAAAAAGGGCGCGCCAGTGTCGCTGGTGTTGAAAGTATAGCTAAAGATGAAGGAATCCAGACCTGGAATAATTGAGAGCTTGGAAAAGTGGTTTAACAGTTCAGCATCCCTGAATCAAACTCCTAAATCTTCGTTGGTGTTGTTTTAGTTTCGTTTCTATTCAGATTTGGATTTTATCGATACGGATTCAATTGAATGAGTAGCCAAATTCCATATTCCAATTACCATAGAACGTTCACTAGAACAAATTGAATTAGACAACGTCAATAAACTATCCCAGAACGTATGAGAATAAACGAAGTGTGGCTAACAAAACCAGTAAAACGCCTTTGTCATGCTGTCATGGAACAAAAATTTTGCACAGAATTGAAGCGCAACTTGTAATATCTTAAAGTCGCCTAACGATGTATATTTGAGTAGAAGGACAGGTTTACCGGTCTATGCAACCTAATTCCGTATTTATGAGTTGAAATTGATGTGCCACATTATGCAACAGCAAAATTTGTCCAAGTCGACGATCCAAAAGTTTTTTAATTTTAATGCAATAGATTTGATTTGTAAAATTGTGTATCAATGGAATGTCTAATACGGGAAATAAATCAAGAGCAACGCTAGAAAGATCAGTTGAATATACAAAACATTAACGATACCAGTGAGAGCGACGACGTGAGTACTTACGTGAGCCACAAAATTGAATTAATTTTTTTATGGACTTTACAAAGCCGTAAAGCCTTTGTAAGCAGTCATTGATGCGGACGACCGGTGTTAACATAATATCGCACAATTGCGAACGAAGCCCCATGTATGTCTGACCTCATCAAGTTGCGAGTTCACTACTCGTGAACCGCTACGTGACCGGAAAAAATGTTCTATAGAATATGTCTACCTACTAGGAGCGGCGGACTAGATTTTCTGCGATGTGTTAATTGCTAGCTGGGAAATCGCAACATTTCTTTTAGTTACCTATATATATCTCCTTTCTCGTTTAGCGATAGATTGAAAAAAATATTAGTAATCTGGGATAGGGACCATTCCATAAGGAATATTCAAGACTTCTAAGATAAGCCAAAAGGATTATCTTAACTTTGCCTGTACTTATCTTATATAAATCTACCATTATCCTTAAGGTTATACCAGGAACGGACTAACTTCAGATCTACCAAGGACCAGCATCAGGTCAACAGGCCAAATACATTTCAACGTTTCGTCATCGATGCACTTCACTCGTTAATCTAATTTATTAAAGCAACCGTTCTATTAAACCGAAAATGGCTTAAATATATCGTAACATGCAAGTTCAAGCAAGGCTTCTCATCTCATCTCTTCATCTTTACAATAACTTCAATCATTTTAATCCAATGAGTGATGGTGATGGATGATACTCTGTCATTAGGTACCTACAGTAACTACTAGAAAAAATTGCGTAACTACCATAATAACTATAAAGGTATAAATAAATAAAAGCACGTACAATGATTTTGCCGCTCTGTCCAATTCGGCATCATAAAAAGTAAAAGTCGACTACGATTGTCTGTGATATAATGATGACAGACATTGTTGTTCCACACCATAAAGTACCAACAAGCGGCGTTAGAGAAAAAATGTGGGTTTTATAACCAAGCATATACATACGAATAGGTCGTTATTTCACGGTTTTGTGAATAACATAATATTCATAAATTGTTAAAGCGCCACCTATTATTAAAAAGAGTAGTGAGAGTTTTCACTTTATAAACATGTAGCTACCTACCACTAATTGGTTACGTCACCCTGACTTTGTATTTTTATCAAAAAATTTCAAGTTGCAGAACTTGCGTTGTTCAAACAATCTGGTGCAAAAAGCAGTGAATTAAAATCTTTAATTAGTCTAGTGAAATTTTGACTGTGTACTTTTTGCACAATATTTTTAACATTTCTACCGAAATACTTAGTACTTAATTTAATTTAAACTGAAATACTATTGTACCTACTTAATTGAGTATAACGGCCGAGTAGTCGATATGCCTCATAACAACGCGTAGGTTGGATGACAAGATCAAACACTACGCACCTACAAAATCTTGCAATTTACATTGAATTATCTCTGCCGATTTACATCGAAGATATCCGCTGATTGCTTTACATTACACTGTCACTCGTTACACTATAAACTATAAAAATCTGCTCAACAACGTAAATAACGCAATGAATGTGTGAATGTCAAAATGAAACATTAGTCTTGATCGGTTACGAAAATAATTTACGCAATTAGATAGCCGATCACAACTCCGATAATAAAGTTTGAGTCGTCAAAATCGCACTAGCGTGATGTCGAGGTTCAGTGAGTCCCAAAAGCGTACATTCGAACTATGGTGAGTCGCAGTACAGTTTTGTCGTACAAGCGTGAATCGCACATCCATTTGTCGATCTCACGTAGTACACACGGCTACACATCAAGCTATATCTCCAGTATAAGCTGACCTCGCATTGTACGGAAATCCTATACAATCCGAGATCAGCATAAACTGGAAATGTATAGCTTGATGTGTAGCCGTGTGTACATCTTTATCGTCCGCAACAATGCAAGTCTGACAGGTTTGCAAGTGTTATTAACTTATTATCAATTTACTTCGTGGGAACTTTGCTCATCCGTTGTTCCTAATTGGACACTAAGTACCTACATCGGAAACAATACCGTTGATTATTTTATTGAACCGTGGTCTTCTACATTCATAATTGCCTATTTAGGCTTGCTCGCCTAATTAGGTGGGAAAATGATACTGTAAATGAATATGATAGTAAATTTGTTTTATTACTTCTTTAGAATTTATATTTTAGTTATTACGTACGATAGGTAATTGGTGCAGCGACCTTAACTTCACTTTCTCGCGATTTGTTTTTTCAGTGAATCGGATTTTTTCAATAAGTATAGTACATACTAATTCCATGGATTTTTCAAAGAAACTGACGTTCGGCCTATAAAGTACTAAGTTTTAAATCCTTGATAAAGCTGCGATTGAAAATGAACAAGGTAGACCAAAAACCTACCTTATAAAAACCTTTTTTTATGAATTTGACTTGCTCTTTCCACATACTTTTTTTGTACCGTACCCCGTACCCGTAACTAGATATTTCTTATCTATTACGTGAAAGGGTTTTAAATTCGATTCGCCTGTTGAGAAACCGTTTTCTCTTTGTCCCGTATCAAATGATCCGTTGATTATTGCGAATCGATTAAAAGATCTCGATAAACATCGACAAACGCGCAAAAAGTTCGTTTGGCATAACGGGTAAACTACACATGTAAATCTAAATATTATCATTTATCACTTATCAGTTCTAACCGGCTATTCAATAAAATATTAAGTAGGTACTTACCTAATAAGTTTCAATTAATATAAACAAGAAAGATAGAGCTACTACGTATGGTTCCTACCTAGACATCATGAGTGTGCAATGCTGCTACGTCCATCCATAATCCCTAAGTATTGTTCATTACCCTGGGTTAACTCTTAACTACCTACTTCACGAGACTTCACGTACCTAATGTATTCGTTCAATCAATCAATCTGTTTATTTGTGAAACATAGGTGTTTACATAGGTGTTTACATGAATAGGGGTGCGCTATGTTTTGTCATAATTTAAGACATACAAATTTATTAGTGACACATTAGGTGTCACTAATAAATATCAAAATTCATTTTTATAATAATTGGTCATTCAAAAATTCATCTACAGCATAATAACATTTGTCAATTAATAATTTATTCAGAGCTTTTTTAAACTTATTTAATGTCATCAGGAATTTTATTAAACACTTTAGGTGCCATACCAAAAAAACTTTTTCGCATCAATGCGGCCTTACATTTTTGATAACATAGTTTATTTACGTATTGGGCACGTAATGGAGTTTGTCTAGTCGATGATATTTTTTCAAATAATTGTGTGTTCCTTTTCACAAATAACGCAGTTTCCAAAATGTATAATGCTGGAAGGGTCAGTATTTTTAAAGACTTAAAATGCTATCCGTTGTTTTTATATTACACATTGCTCTGACACATCTTTTTTGCATCCTAAATAAAAGCTCACGATCAGTCGACTGCCCCCAGAAAATTACGCCATATCGCAACACAGAAGCTACAAGTTCATGGTATGCTATCTTTATTTACCTTTTTTGATAATTGAGAGAGTGCATAAACAGATTTACTCAGGCGTTTACAAAGTTCTTCTATCATGGGTTTCCAAGTAAGCTTACTGTCGATGGTAATACCTAAAAACTTAGCATTATTAACTTTTTCTATTTTATAATTATTATAAATTACATCAATATTTGGATGAGGTTGCCGTTGATGAAAGTGCATCACCTTAGTTTTATTTAGATTAATTACAAGATTATTATTATTCATCCAATGGATGATGTTGAGAACGGATTCATTAATTTCATTTTGATAGGTTTTCTTTCACATTATTACGTTTTATAACAGCTTTATCATCAGCAAATAGGATCATCGTTTCATTTTTAATTTTACGTTTGTACTTAGTACCTACCGCTACCGGTCTACTACAGTATCAAAAAAAGATCCTTGTACAGCTGCTGTACGAGGATCTTATGGCGCGAAAATCGGAACTAACGCCGTCATCTTGTTTTGTTAGATTTCACAAATGTCTACTCTACCAACAACGCCTCCCTGTCAATGTCATTCAGGCGCCAAAAGTAGATGTCACTAATGTCAACTGTCAGCCAACGCGAATGGTGGGAACATTGAGCGGGGAAGGTTGTGAGAGTGAAGCGTAGCCCGCAGTCCTGCCGATCAATTCTGTAAAAATCTCACGGTGAAAACTTGGGTGAAGTGTAAATAGTGTCAATAGTGTCAATCCCTAGCATTTTTTAGGTGGAATGATAGCTCAAGTGAGCTAGTTTCACCTTAGTTTTGAGATTTTTACAGAATCGACCGGCTGCATGAAGGACTTGGTGTTGTAGTGAGCCAATGAAGTGTTATCAACTTTTAATTATGGGATCAATGGGTTCCTCAACGTTGCTCATATAACCCGTCTATCTTTTTCTCCAAATCCTGGAATTTCTGGCAAAAAACATTGCTTCGGTACTTACATAAAGTCATTCGACTTTCTTTGTACGTCCTTCGGTTACTTTTCGTTTCCATTCTAAAAAATACGGCTGACGGGACTGGAGGGTTCACCTCAATCACTTGAAATAAGTACCTAAGTAACTTGAAACCAGCAGTAAAAGTGGTTGTTAGAAAGTCGTCCAGACTGGACTTGAGTACTTAGTACATCGACTTTTCAAGTGGAGTTATGTCTAGGTACTTACCAGGATGCCCCACATCCCTATGTTATAGATAGCTGTATGTGAGCCTCCCCCGGTTGAATGTATGGTATCGACATTGTAGTGTTAGTAGTAATTTAATACTAATTGCTAAAATTAAATACTCTTGCTGATCTCGGTTTTGTTAATGTTATTTTGTTAATGTTATTAGTAATTCATTTTTATTTATTTACTTCGATGGTCCTAGTTTATCATTTATAACTTCCAGTTGCAGCTATAAATAGCTATATGTAAGCGGGCACGCCCTTTGTGCCTAGAGGCTTTTATTTAGTTAATTTATGTTTATGTTTATATTAACTACTTATTTCTACTTGAGTAGGTACAAATAGTTCTCGTTTTTTTTTTATATTATTCTTTTTTTTTTTTTTTTTTTTGGTTGGTTTATTGGCGTGTGCTAGCTGACATATGGCTAATTAGATTTATGTTTTATGTTGCGTAATAATGTAAATGATTTTGCAAACTTTTGTATAGAATCAAATTTTTCTAACTGAACAGACAGCTGTGCTGCTGGGGAGTTTGTTGCGCCACTTCTTCTTCCCAGCTAAAGCACTAGGAAGTGGTGAAGGGTGGGCGTTTTGGGGGGACTGTCTTATGTAATTTTGACGTTCGAAAAGTGCTGATTCTCAGCCTAGTTTGAATAAATGACTTTTGATTTTGATTTTGATTTGATTTTGAATTACTTTGGTAAAAAAATGTCATGATGGTCCAGTGGTTAACGGCACGAGTCGGTTACTGGAAATCGTGTTATGTGTTTTGGAAAAAATAGAAAACTTAAAGTAGTGGTCACGATAAAGAACGTTCACAAGTCAGAGAAAAAATCGGATTGAGGCATAGCCTTGTAGTCTAAAAGAATCTCATAAACTAATTTGACAGGTGCAAATGTCAAACTCAAAATTGAAAAAAAAAAGAACAATCACTTCAAATGTCATACCAGACTTTAGAGGAAAGTTAAAAAAAAAAAGCACTAAAAACGCACTGCCGTACCTATTTAATAAATATACTTACGCCGTACCGGTAAAAAAAAAGTTAAAGAATATGTATCGTTTCTATTTCTAAAATGATCTGAATGAATCTGACTCTCATGCTTACCTTATTCATTATTCCGCTCACCATAAACAGCGTAATCAGCCTATACCAATGTTTCTACTGCTGGGACAAAGGCTTCCGAGAGTGAGTGAGAGTGTAATCTGTCTACCACGCGGGCCCAGTGCGGTTTGGTAGAAAAAGGGTGGTTGGTTATTCGACGCATTCATAAAAGGTACAAGTAAAACATTAAAAACACACCAAAACAAACATTAAAACATTTCAATTTTGTTGGTGGTGTTTGATTGTTTTTTTGGGCAACGTCTCAGAGTTTGGAAATTGGTGAATGTACTAATATAGCAGTGAATGTACTGGAGCCAGTTTGTAACTTTGACCACTGTATTAACATGTCGGAACTAGATTGCTATTCGCAGTGCTAGTGGTGCTAGCCCGCCAAATTCTTTCTCTCTTCCAATTAATAAACACAAAAAAAAAACATACAGACGAATTGAGCTCCTTCTTTTTCAAGAAGTCGGTTAAAAAGAAAAGCTAAAGTCTCAGAACAATAACTAAAGCAAACTTTTCACTACTGATCACTAGTCTATTATTTATTATCCGATACTATGGCACTCGCAGCGTACAGTTTCCATGTAAAATTCGCGCGCATTGTCGCTCAGGACTTTGGTTTTTTTTTTTTAATAAATAGTTAAGTATTGTTTTATGACCACAGAGTACATTTGGTATAAGACGTTGATGACGGAAACCTACTTAGTCTGTGACAGAAACTAAAGTCATTTCGACAAACGCGTTATTAACACGTTATTCATAGCGATATAATTAATTTCTATGATTTTTCCGACGTTTTCTTATAAATAAGTATTTTGTAAGTAGTATATTTTTAACAGCAACCATGCTGAAGCTAACCACCGGTTTTCCCGACGATGATATTTGCCCTACGAAAAGAAATCTGATAGCTTTTAAGAAAGCTAAGAAGACTCCCGAAAAAGCTTTGGAGGAAGTTAAAGAAGCCCAGATAGCTGTACAAGACACGACGATCCCAAGTGATGAGCAACTTGAAGCTCCTCAAAAAGATCAACTTCCATTACCGGAAGGAAGAGATGGCTTTCAGTATCTGCCGAATTTAAAACCTGGTCCAGACGGTAAAGTTGACTGGACTCCGCTAGGCCCGATGACTGGTACAAGACCGGATGTTAACAAATATTCTTTAAGTAGATATTCCCTCAACGAATGGAGGAAACATAACGAGCGTATTTTAGACCCTGAAGTTATAAATGAGTCTAACATCGTAGATTACAACGCTAAGACTTCTATGATGCAAGCGTTTGGAAATATTGACAAACAACAATTGGAGAATAATAAAAGGTTAAAGCAAAAGGCAAGAGATATATTCAGATGGAAAACTGAGGTAGAGAAAGCTTGCAAGGAAATCACCCAAGAAGTAGAATTGCTTGAAATCGATAGACAACGCTTAAAAGGTGCTGCCAGAGTATTAATGTTACCTCAATCGATTTCCAAAGAATGTTTAGACCTTCGTTCAAATCGATTTAAACCAGATTTGGTGGCAGACATTGCAGAGCAGGAGTTGATCAAAGAAATGAAACTTGTTAATGAAGTCAGAGCTACTTTAAAAAATACACTCGAATCTATAGAAGAACAAATGGCAGTAAACAAAGCAGCGAAGCACAAGATAGAATATGATTGGTGTGATAAAACTATGGCCTATAATACTGAAGCTACAAATTTAGGTCTCAACCCTAAATCGAATACCCTAATGTTCAGACCTGGTTCGACAAGATTCGGTGACCTCACCGCACCATTGGAATATTGGGAATATTTCTGTCGAGAAAATGTCCAAAATTGTGAAGCAGCTCGACAAAAGTCAGCCGACTTAAGAGGTAGCTTAAACGCCATTTTAACGAACAATGGTAGAAAGTTGCGTAACCAAGCCGACAGAACTGACATGGCATTAGCTGAAACTGTAGCTATTACTACAGAACTGTGCACAAAACTGGAGGAAACTTTAAGAACCACATTGCAAAAAACTGCTGATATGGAAGCTTTGATAGAAGACCTGAAACAGTCTGTTAGAAAAATGGACGCAGCGATGAAGTTAGCTCAAACCAGACTTGACAATAGAAACAATTGGAGACCTCATGGAGAAGCTGTTAGAGACCAGCCACATTTAGGTTTGATAGACGAAGTAAAGAAGATTCATGAGACGGTGACGTCACTTCTTGGTCAACTGAACAATGCTGAGAGATTGAGACGAGACTTGATGCAAAAAAGGACCGACTTGGAAGAAGCGATAGCAGCAAAGAGGAAGACTCTAAACATAGACCGGGATCGATGTGGGATGGTTCGCTCTCACTATCCCTCTGCGTCAGAATTAGCTGGATTCTGAATTGTTGACATGTATTTTAGTTATTTTAGTTTTTCATGCGTTAATATTATTTCGAATATTTTATTCTAGATTTGATGATTAATAATTGATTTATTGATATGAAAACAATGTTAAGTAAGACATTAATTTTCAGCTTTTGATTCTTGTTCAGACGCTATTTTATAAGTAGGTATTTCAATAATATTTATGTTTTGACGTCCCACCGAACGTTGAATTACAAGGGCAACCTATCAAAGGTTAAGAAAGTCTATCAAAGGCTCAAAATTTGTAGACATCTTATTACCCGACTGGCGACTACGGCTAAGCTAAAGGACGATTTTAGCAGGTTATGTACCTTTGCATATATTTTCATCTGTTCTCTCATAACTCCTAAAAAACTTGTCGTTTTGGACAAACGAGTAGGTGTCGTTAGAAGTGACGTTGTTCCACGGATGCCCAAGGAATATATACTCACCTACGGTGAGCGGATGCCACGAATGAATCATCAGAAGCTAGGTGCACGCTTCCAATCGGTCGTTTCCAATGGAGAAGAGCCGGTAAGAAACCACGGCTACAAATTTTCTTAAATAATTGGCTTTTACAATGTTTTCAAAGTACAGTGTCAATAGATAAGGGAGCCGGTGTATAAATATGGAGTGTAGGCCTGTCAAGAAGTACCAGGTTCAGAATAGGAAATGACCAAAAAATCTATGATTCTACAAGGCCTACAATTTTTTCAAATTACTTTTCTTCTATTTTGTGAATGTGTGAACACATTCACAAAGTAGAAGATGAGTAATCTATTTGTAAGATAAATATATTTTATTGTTTAACTCCATTGATTAACTCCAATTTGTTATTCCATTTGCTGATTCGTGCTACTGCTGAGCAGGAGGTCCATGAGGCAAAGTATTATTGGGTTTTCCATCTGGGATTTCTCAGTAGCAGCCCGGAGTCTGAATTTGTGCCCAATTGATGGCAATAGGCTCGCCCGCTATTACATGGGACTTGAACATAACAACATACATGATGGCGTGATTTCTTGAGTAAAACAACATAATATAACACTAACTGTTTTAAATAATACAAAAAACGCTTCAAACTCACACTCAAGGCATATATTTTAATTAAAGCAATTACAGGAACTGAATTGTCAGATTTTAGCATAATTTAAATTCACTAATGTTACTAGGCGTAATACCCGGGATTGAACTAGTTAGATTAGGTTAAATATTTTTAGACGCAAAAAAAGGTTAGGTTTGAATTATGACCCATTACGCACGAGCTGAGCAAGCGAAGCGAGCGGTGCACTATGGAAAATGGTAGAACAAGCGCATATCAAAAATGCTTTTTACGAATATCATAATTTGGCTAATATGGCTATTCGTTTAGGTTCTCTAATAGTCAAATTATAATATTCATTACGATTTTTTTTCTTAATATGCGAAATTATTTTTTTTTTCTTAGATAGAAATACATAGAAGACAGAAGTGCCAAACTCAAGTCTTTGCGTATACATGTTTCAATACCATATTGTGAAAAAAATACTTGGTACAGATATGCAGTATTATACATTTTTAGAAAGGTTATTTTATGTTTTTTGCGATACAGCTTAATGATTTTAAAAGTAAAGAAAAATATTTCAGTAATTACTTAAAAAGTGACATACCTTTTTTTTCACTTGTATTTTTTTTCGTCGAAGCTTTTCAGTATTACCCACGTTTGCCCAAGCGCTACTTTTTGTGTCGACTAGTAGTCTAACTATTCATAAATAGAATGCAAAAAAAATCAGCTGCGGATATTTGCGGTTTTAGAAGATATGAGAAAAAAACTGATAAAAGTCAGAACCCGAAAATTAGTATCTTTTGCGGTTTACCACTGACACCATTCACATGAACAATATAGAACTTTTTGGATATTTTCTTCATTATTTCGTGATAACAAAGGGACCTTATCAAATTTGCACTCGGTTTGCGTGGGAAATTACAAGATAATAATGATGTAGGTACCAATTCGATATTGTAAAATGAGTATTTAAAGGGAAGCAAAAACTATTCGAACCATCTACATCAGTGTAACTTCAAGTGAAGCAAATCTCATCTACGCCTATTATTTCTGCAGATTGTGAAGTGTTAAAATGTCTTCCTTCAGCTGTACCAAACGAGACTTCATAATCCCCTATATCGAGGGCGGCAAGACCATGGAATCATTATCCAAAGTTTTAGTGGAAAAGCTGAATGTTTCTGAAAACAACTTGTGTTTTATAATTAGTGACATACAAAGGCACATTCTTCCTATTTTCAACAAGCGCTGGGCCCTGGCATCTCGGAAAAAAGAAACATTTTTACAGAAGAATTTTACTTGGTTGGACTCAAGGTATTCGTTAAATTTACCGGATTCTGAACAATATTCTACGCCATCAACATCTGGCCAGCGAGGACGAGCATGCGTGACTCCTCAGAATCTACCAAGAAGAGGAAAAACACTCTTCTACTCCAAGAATATGGCTTCGAGCATATAAAAAACGCCTATCTGCAGGGACTACGGGCTTTACTTGAGTACACAGAAGCTCATCTTGTCCAAGAATTAAGAACCGCTGACACTCAAAAGAAATTAGATATCTCAAGTAAGTGGAACGACTCAGACCAGATGAAGATTCTTTCCGATACGGAAGCATTGAGTGCTTTTATAGATTTAGATCTAACAAAAGCACAATATATGTACCTGAAAAACTTAACCAACGAACGAAAGTGTTGTATATTCCCGCCTTACTACAAAATACAAGAAATAAAAAGATCCTGTTATCCACCATCTTCTACAATCGAAATCACGAATACTTATGCTAAAGTGATTAATATCCAAGATTTATTGGATCATACTGCTGCTAGAATTTTAAAAATCGATTCTGTTTTCCAAAAACAACATAGAACATTGATCCTTTATTCTAAATGGGGATGTGATGGTTCATCTGGTCAAAGCCAATACAAGCAAATACTTGCAGAAGAGTCGGAAACAATTTCAGATGCCAATTTGTTCATCACTTCATTAGTTCCCATCAGATTAGTTGATGTGCAATCGGGATCCGTTGTTTGGCAAAATCCGGTACCTTCATCTGTCCGTTTTTGCAGACCCATTTCTCTTGAGTTTTGTAAGGAAACTCCAGAAAAAACCAAGGCAGTTGTTGATGATATTAAAAAACAAATCAGGGCTGCACAAGCATCACTTATAAACAAAGATGGTGTTGTAGTAAATGTGAAGCATGAACTATTTCTAACGATGATCGATGGAAAGGTGGCTCAGGTCCTTACAGATACTCCATCTGGTTCCACATGCACGATATGTGGGGCTACTCCACGACTAATGAATGACCTATCGAAAGTAACTGCCAGACCCGAAAACGAAAACGCCTACCAATACGGATTGTCCACCTTACACGCCTGGATTCGCTGCATGGAAATGATATTGCATATTTCCTATAATCTTTCGTTTAAGACTTGGTCTGCTTCAACTGAGGAAAATAAGAGATTAAAAAAAGAAAAGAAAGAAGTTGTTCAAAAACGTTTCAGGGAGGAGTTGGGATTAATCGTCGACAAACCTCGGCAAGTTAGCGGGAATACGAACGATGGCAATACCGCACGAAGATTCTTCTATAATAGCACTTGCTCATCGGAAATAACAGGTGTAGATGAGGCATTGATTAAACGCCTATACATTATCTTGCAAGTTCTTTCTTCTGGAATGACCCTGAAAAATTTGGGGAATATGCAATAGAAACTGCAAGAATCTATGTAAGTAATTACGATTGGTATTATATGCCATCCTCCGTTCATAAAATACTCATACACGGGGAAAACGTTATCAAACATTTTGCGGTGCTTCCTATTGGACAGCTATCGGAAGACGCACAAGAGTCTCGCAACAAAGACTACAGAAACATACGACTTCATCATGCCAGAAAATGTTCCCGATCTGCTACAAATGAAGATGTCTTTAAAACGCTTTTATACACGTCAGATCCATATATAACAAGTTTGAGAAAACCGTACGTAAGAAATGTGAAAGAACTTGAAGAAGAGGCACTAAGTCTTTTAAACGTGGCACCTGAAAGTGAACCCACATTTACTGACCCTGATCCTGAAGTGGTATAAGTTAAAAATAATATTTATATTTAGTTATTACTTATATTTGTACCTAGCTACATCATTTCCTGAAGCCAGAGTATAGGATGTACCTATTAGTAATATGATTTTAATTTAGTATTTTTTTTTCATATATATATATTTTGTTTACTTTGCTTGTTGTAATTAACCATGGTTTAATCTTTTTAGTCATTATAAACTTGTATTTCACTTGAAATAAAACTTTTTCGTGATTTTTTCCCATTTCTTTCATTCTATGCAAAAAAACATACATAGATATACAAGAAAACACTATAAACTACACATTGTTCGAATCTCCGAACCTTACTGCATATTTGTGCCAAATTTCATTACGATACGACAAAAATTCATGAAGTTACAGATTTTTGATCCGATACCGACATATATTTTCCATAGTGCGGTGCCGCGGCCGGGCCCGCGGCAGAAAACAGCGAGTGACAAATACAACTAGAATAAGTACATAGAAAAAAATACTTTAGCTTAGCTTTAGTTAGTTGGGGTTTTAAATAATGGAAGGGTTTCCATAAACGCCGCGCCGCAGCCGGGTCATTATGCGTAAATATACATAGTTTGGATAAACAAAAGTATGCCGTTATGCAATTATACAATACTAAGAGATAAAATGCAATAGACAACTAGTTTTTACAATCTTCAGCAGATACAACAATATGTTCGAATGCTAATCCATTAGTTTATTCGCCTTTGTGGAGCAGCCGGTCGATTCTGTAACCATCACACCGTGAAAATTTAAGTGAAGTGAGCGTGGAGTGAGCCGTCAGTGTCACTGAAGCTAGGGATGCCTAAGCATTACATTTACCTACAATCATAATCGAGATTTTAATAATATTTTGATTCTAATTCTATTGATAATATTGTATTATTTTAAAACAAATATTTAAGGGTCTAAACATTAATACCATTTAGGGAGGCTTTTAAATAAAATAGCAAAACAGATATTCAGTCAGAAACTCAATTTTGTTTTACTTACTCAATTGTTTTCCTAGACTAGTCCTTATAGCCTGAAACCATACCTACTTATAATAAATAAAATAAAACATTCAAAAGAAAATGCGCTTCGACAAAGATTGTTATTAAGAACCCATTTTTAGATTGTTTATTTATACAAGGTTATTGGTAAAACACCAGCAACTTCTTAAGGAGTCATTGTACTCCTCATTATGAACAACTTTTACTATGGGAACAAATATGAAATCGCGAAAAAAAAGCAGCTGTTCCGTACATTTTATGTTCGCTTAACTCGTCAAAATGTACGGAACAGCTGTTTTTATTTTTCGCGATTTCATATTTGTTCCCATAGTAAAAGTTGTTCATAATGATGAGTACAATGACTCCTTAAGAGGTTGCTGGTGTTTTACCAATAACCCTGTATAAACGCAATCCCATAACCTAATCGCGATGTGTTTGAAGAAGCGATTGGGGATCGAGTCCAGTAAAGACTGTGCGACGTTGTTCAGCGTTGTAACGAAACCAAATCTATTCATTATGAAGAGAGATTCGGTCGGTCATCAGTGCTTGGCGAGACTGCAAAAGGGGGCGCGGGGCAGACGCAGCGCGAGATACCTACTCAAACATAAAAACTTCATTTGAGTGGCTGCATGGCGCGGAGAGCGCGCGGGCCACTCAAACTCACGCCATAGCTCGGGTCCATATTAAAGAATTATCACAAGTGGTCGTAATAAGAGCGCGGGCAGCAAGCGGCAAAACGCGCGGTAGCTGGGATCTCGTACTAGTTCGAGCTGACCACGCACGTATTGCCATTTAAAGTAAGAATTTTCAAGTAAAACTACCTAAGTCTTCTTCATCCATATTTGACAAACACTGGACACGACAACGCTCGGAACGAAGTCGCGCTCGCGGCTCGACTGCGGACACCGGACAGAACTGCAGCCAAGATTGCGCGCGTCCCCGAACCAGCAGCGCCGCTTCCCGCACCGCGCTACCATTGCTACCAGTGCCCCAGTGCGGCCAAGCATTCAGTGATCGAGTGCTAAAAGTGTGCCTGGCTGACGGGCCATACAATTTAACCCCACACAAATTATGTGGGAACCTACATAAGTAAATGTCATTTAAATAAAAAGACGTGCGGACTAAATCTAGGTACTAGGTACCTACCTACGCGTTGCAAATAGATAACAAAATATTCATCAATTAATCATCATCGTAATTACCTACTATTACTAACCTCAACTGACATTTGCAACGCGCGCACAGGCTCGTTGCGTTGAAGAGGTATTATTATGGTTTCCAAGACAAGACAATCGGGTGAGATGATCACCTCGCGCATGCGCGTTACGCGCTCAAGTTACTACTATTACTAAATTCAACTGACATTTCCAACGCGCGCAGGCTCACACAAGTGAAGTGATTTAGCAGAATCGCGTGGAATGATATGTGCAAATCGAGTGAGGTGATCACCTCGCGCATGCGCGTTATGCGCTGAAGTTTTGGTTTAATTCTCCTTCATTGGCGGTTGGCGGCCATGTTATGGCCTATTCGTATTCTAGCTGAGCTCAGAGACAATAATTAGTACTTAGCTATTTATTTCAATGGTTTTAGATATTTCATTGTCTAAATCCACCCGTTTATGGAAAGTCAGTATCTCTAATGCCGATATTTTGTTTTCAATAATTAACTACCAGATTCGCATGAAGTCCGAAGTTTTTTTTTAATTTCCCTTCATTGGCGGCCATGTCCATATATGTATAGGTATTCGTATTTTTTAGAGACAATAATTATTACTTACTTATTTATTTAAATGCTTATATATATTTCAATGTCTAAATCATACCTACTATTTTTGTCATAAAAAGTTAGTTTATTACCTAGGTACATTTTTTTTACAATAAATGAACTATGAACATATTATGAATGTAACGTGACACGTAGTTCAGAGACAATAATTTAGTAGCTATTTATTTCAATTCTTTTAGATATTTCAATGTCTAAATCCAACCATTTATGGAATGTCACTACCTCTATTGGCCTACATTTTGTTTTCAATAATTTTATGAACTTACGAAAAGTTCAACTGACACTAGCAAGTAGCAGCGCGCGCAAGCTCACTGCCTGGCACGAGAACAGTGTTGCCAACTGCTACCTTCAGGTAGTAGCTAGACGGTCTGCTAAATGTAGCTAGATCGTCAGATTGTACCCAATAAAGTAGCTAAATGCTACTTCTACTTCGTTTTTGAATCCTAGTTATTAATTTCAAATCTTTGTTGTTTGTTTTTTTAATATGGTGTTTGACATTTGCACCTGTCAAATTAGTCTATCTACTTCTTTTCATAGGTAATGCCATTTTCCACGAGCATTAAATTAATTAAACTGATGACACAACACAATAAAAATGTTGTTAAAGTTTACCTATGGAGCATTACGGCAAAGGAACTATTTGATGAAACCATAGATATTATATCATTTCATACTTCCAGATGCACTCTACCTAGACCTATTAAAAAATATCGAAAGTATTTACGTCATGTGTAAAGTAGCTAAAAAATCTAGCTACAAGTTTTATTAAATTGATTGACACTGTAAAATAGCTTAGCTACGAAGTAGCTAAGATGGCAACACTGCACGAGTATACGGTGAAGTGGTTGCCATAGAAACCACACTGTGATGTTGCTATGGTTACGAGATTCGGAAGTTTTTTTTTAATTTCCCTTCATTGGCGGCCATGTCCATAGGTATAGGTATTCGTATTTAGAGACAATAATTATTACTTACCTATTTATATATATAAATGCTTTTAGATTTATTTCAATGTCTAAATCATACCTACCATTTTTGTCATAAAAAGTCAGTTTATTGCCTACATTTTTTTTACAATAAATTTTAATGAACTATGAACTTAAGGTGTAACGTGGTGTACGTTACATTCATAAATTCAGAACAATAAGAAAATGCAATAGGTACCAATGTCCAATAAGTACCTAAAGCTACTACAAAGCGTCTTCTCGTAGTCTCAGTATAGGTAGGTACCTACCTACTTAGGTACATTGTTCTTTATAAGTTTGAATAAGGTTTGAACTTTGAACCTATTGTCAGCTGACGACTTGAATGCAATGCAACACCTAGCGCGAGTGATGAAAGCGCTACTATATGATTTGTATATAAATCAAATCATAAACAAATAAAAAAAAAATATTCATAAATCCTATGTCATCATCGTTATTTTATTGCTACCAAGTTCAACTGACGATAACAAGTAGATGCGCGCGCAAATTCACTTCACCTACACCTCTGCCGCGCCGCAGTTAAGTGTGGTGTTACCATGGATACGCTAGGCAGGCACTCAATTTTTTTTTAAATAATTTTCCCTCATTGATTGGCCCTGTCCATAGGCCTATTCGTATTCAGACACAATAATTAGCACCTAATTATTTCAATGTCTAAATCCAACCGTTTATAAACAACAAATGGATTTTACTTGAATGGTGAGATTGAGCAACTTCGTAAAATTCTCAATCTCAGTCATCAATCATTTTTTTTCAGTGATTGGTGTATTGTTCGTTTGCGTTTTATAGGTAGGTTCATAATCAGTAAAAAACACAAAATGTAGTAACATCCCATCATCTAGATTGAAGACAAACCACAGTACAAGATACAAACCTTTTATCATACCTAAATTTAGGCACATCAAGGGGTGCTAATAATGATCGATAGTTACCTACTTATACACACAAATTGCCAAACACTCTTGCAAACAAGAAAAATTAGAATTATTATAATAATTCATGTATTTATTTTAAGCTGATGAAATTATGTGTGTTTAGGTTGCTGCAGTCTAATATTTAAGTTTTCCTGTATCTATATGTACACACTATGTCTATGTCTCATAGATGTAAATCGATGCTATGTCTGTCATTCAACACAGGTCTGTCGCAGGTCTACTGGAAAAAAATCTAATGATAAAAATGTTAATGTATTTTACTTTATTGGTGTGTACATTAATACATAAATAGATAAATAGAATTTATTCATTTGTATCACATCAAAAAAAATTGCTAATACATTTTTTTGCTACTGAGCCAGCGGCCTCCCGAGGTTTATACGTAGGATGTGTGTGGATTCCACCGCTGCAGAGCTGGAAGAAATAATAAGCATTTATTACTATTTGATTTATTTCATTCCTACAATCATCAAGTACCTATATTTTTTTTAAATCAATTAACTGTCACTATTAATTGTCACTATCATCAATAGAGTAATGCAGTACTCTCAATAAGAATTCAAAACGGTATGATTTATTTATACTATATTTTTCTTGTTTGCAAGAGTGTTTGGCAATTTGTGTGTATAAGTAGGTAACTATCGATCATTATTAGCACCCCTTGATGTGCCTAAATTTAGGTATGATAAAAGGTTTGTATCTTGTACTGTGGTTTGTCTTCAATCTAGATGATGGGATGTTACTACATTTTGTGTTTTTTACTGATTATGAACCTACCTATAAAACGCAAACGAACAATACACCAATCACTGAAAAAAAATGATTGATGACTGAGATTGAGAATTTTACGAAGTTGCTCAATCTCACCATTCAAGTAAAATCCATTTGTTGTTTATAAACGGTTGGATTTAGACATTGAAATAATTAGGTGCTAATTATTGTGCCCGACAGGGTCCATAATTATTATTGTACCATTAATTTTAAGCCTACCAACTGTTTTAACAACATTATGGAATGCAATAAAGAATTGAGAATTGTGTCTGAATACGAATAGGCCTATGGACAGGACCCCTAGCGTATCCATGGTAACACCACACTTAACTGCGGCGCGGCAGAGGTGTAGGTGAAGTGAATTTGCGCGCGCATCTACTTGTTATTGTCAGTTGAACTTGGTAGCAATAAAATAACGATGATGACATAGGATTTATGAATATTTTTTTTTTATTTGTTTATGATTTGATTTATATACAAATCATATAGTAGCGCTTTCATCACTCGCGCTAGGTGTTGCATTGCATTCAAGTCGTCAGCTGACAATAGGTTCAAAGTTCAAACCTTATTCAAACTTATAAAGAACAATGTACCTAAGTAGGTAGGTACCTACCTATACTGAGACTACGAGAAGACGCTTTGTAGTAGCTTTAGGTACTTATTGGACATTGGTACCTATTGCATTTTCTTATTGTTCTGAATTTATGAATGTAACGTACACCACGTTACACCTTAAGTTCATAGTTCATTAAAATTTATTGTAAAAAAAATGTAGGCAATAAACTGACTTTTTATGACAAAAATGGTAGGTATGATTTAGACATTGAAATAAATCTAAAAGCATTTATATATATAAATAGGTAAGTAATAATTATTGTCTCTAAATACGAATACCTATACCTATGGACATGGCCGCCAATGAAGGGAAATTAAAAAAAAACTTCCGAATCTCGTAACCATAGCAACATCACAGTGTGGTTTCTATGGCAACCACTTCACCGTATACTCGTGCAGTGTTGCCATCTTAGCTACTTCGTAGCTAAGCTATTTTACAGTGTCAATCAATTTAATAAAACTTGTAGCTAGATTTTTTAGCTACTTTACACATGACGTAAATACTTTCGATATTTTTTAATAGGTCTAGGTAGAGTGCATCTGGAAGTATGAAATGATATAATATCTATGGTTTCATCAAATAGTTCCTTTGCCGTAATGCTCCATAGGTAAACTTTAACAACATTTTTATTGTGTTGTGTCATCAGTTTAATTAATTTAATGCTCGTGGAAAATGGCATTACCTATGAAAAGAAGTAGATAGACTAATTTGACAGGTGCAAATGTCAAACACCATATTAAAAAAACAAACAACAAAGATTTGAAATTAATAACTAGGATTCAAAAACGAAGTAGAAGTAGCATTTAGCTACTTTATTGGGTACAATCTGACGATCTAGCTACATTTAGCAGACCGTCTAGCTACTAACTGAAGGTAGCAGTTGGCAACACTGTTCTCGTGCCAGGCAGTGAGCTTGCGCGCGCTGCTACTTGCTAGTGTCAGTTGAACTTTTCGTAAGTTCATAAAATTATTGAAAACAAAATGTAGGCCAATAGAGGTAGTGACATTCCATAAATGGTTGGATTTAGACATTGAAATATCTAAAAGAATTGAAATAAATAGCTACTAAATTATTGTCTCTGAACTACGTGTCACGTTACATTCATAATATGTTCATAGTTCATTTATTGTAAAAAAAATGTACCTAGGTAATAAACTAACTTTTTATGACAAAAATAGTAGGTATGATTTAGACATTGAAATATATATAAGCATTTAAATAAATAAGTAAGTAATAATTATTGTCTCTAAAAAATACGAATACCTATACATATGGACATGGCCGCCAATGAAGGGAAATTAAAAAAAAACTTCGGACTTCATGCGAATCTGGTAGTTAATTATTGAAAACAAAATGTCGGCATTAGAGATACTGACTTTCCATAAACGGGTGGATTTAGACAATGAAATATCTAAAACCATTGAAATAAATAGCTAAGTACTAATTATTGTCTCTGAGCTCAGCTAGAATACGAATAGGCCATAACATGGCCGCCAACCGCCAATGAAGGAGAATTAAACCAAAACTTCAGCGCATAACGCGCATGCGCGAGGTGATCACCTCACTCGATTTGCACATATCATTCCACGCGATTCTGCTAAATCACTTCACTTGTGTGAGCCTGCGCGCGTTGGAAATGTCAGTTGAATTTAGTAATAGTAGTAACTTGAGCGCGTAACGCGCATGCGCGAGGTGATCATCTCACCCGATTGTCTTGTCTTGGAAACCATAATAATACCACTTCAACGCAACGAGCCTGTGCGCGCGTTGCAAATGTCAGTTGAGGTTAGTAATAGTAGGTAATTACGATGATGATTAATTGATGAATATTTTGTTATCTATTTGCAACGCGTAGGTAGGTACCTAGTACCTAGATTTAGTCCGCACGTCTTTTTATTTAAATGACATTTACTTATGTAGGTTCCCACATAATTTGTGTGGGGTTAAATTGTATGGCCCGTCAGCCAGGCACACTTTTAGCACTCGATCACTGAATGCTTGGCCGCACTGGGGCACTGGTAGCAATGGTAGCGCGGTGCGGGAAGCGGCGCTGCTGGTTCGGGGACGCGCGCAATCTTGGCTGCAGTTCTGTCCGGTGTCCGCAGTCGAGCCGCGAGCGCGACTTCGTTCCGAGCGTTGTCGTGTCCAGTGTTTGTCAAATATGGATGAAGAAGACTTAGGTAGTTTTACTTGAAAATTCTTACTTTAAATGGCAATACGTGCGTGGTCAGCTCGAACTAGTACGAGATCCCAGCTACCGCGCGTTTTGCCGCTTGCTGCCCGCGCTCTTATTACGACCACTTGTGATAATTCTTTAATATGGACCCGAGCTATGGCGTGAGTTTGAGTGGCCCGCGCGCTCTCCGCTCCAAGTAGCCCGCGCGCTCTCCGCGCCATGCAGCCACTCAAATGAAGTTTTTAGGTTTGAGTAGGTATCTCGCGCTGCGTCTGCCCCGCGCCCCCTTTTGCAGTCTCGCCAAGCACTGATGACCGACCGAATCTCTCTTCATAAATAGATTTGGTTTCGTTACAACGCTGAACAACGTCGCACAGTCTTTACTGGACTCGATCCACAATCGCTTCTTTAAAAACATCGCGATTGGGTCATGGGATTGCGTTTATTTAAATAAACAGTCTAACAATGGGTTCTTAATAACAAACTATGTCGCTTTTTACTAACTAGCATAAAAGTGAATGTTTTATTTTATTTATTGTATGTAGCTACGTAGATACGTACGATACTAGGAAAAAAAATTGAGTAAGTAAAACAAAATTGAGTTTCTAACTGAATATCTGTTTTGCTAATTTATTTAAAGCCTACCTAAATAGTATTAATGTTTAGACACTTAAATACTTGTTTTAAAATAATACAAAATTATCAATAGAATTAGAATAAAAATATTATTAAAATCTCGATTATGATTGTAAATGTATTAGCTTGGGCATCCCTAGCATCAGGTGGGATGACACTGACAGCTCACTCCACGCTCACTTCACCTAACTTTTCATGGAGTGATGGTTACAGAATAGCACTGCAGGACTAGCCAGCGTTGACGTTGAGCCATGCATTTTTATCAGCAATGTAATTCCCCCTATACGAGTACACGGCGATCGACGCGACCTTTTATGAATTACCCCTTGTCCTAATTTATACGATCGTAGCGATCGTTTGTCACCCATTTGTTTGAAGAACCGGAAGATTTTTTAAAGATTGTAAGATTACATGTCGGTAATTCATATTATAAGCGTTTGCGTCGATCGTGTATTCGCGCGACGATCGTATTCCATTAGGGCAGGACACCCGGCTGCGTATTGCCAAACTGTATATTACCACAGACACAGGTTGCTCTGTGCTCGCAGGTAGTTTGCTTTCATGAATGAAGAGCATAGTACATACCAGCACAGGCAATGTCTGTGTTGAAATACACTTTGTTTTAGAATATTGGAGCAAAATACATACGACTACAGACAGCCACAATGACTTGTTAGTCTGCTACGGTATGTAGAATGGCATCGATAGTTCTTAACATAATACATGCGACTACAGACAATAGTATATCTCTCTTACTCCTCTGTGATGCACTCGATGCACTCACTTACCAACCCCGCTCCGGCGCCGCTGTTCCCTTCGTGACCTAGTTACGCAGATCAAACATGTCAAAATCGTGAAAAACTTGTCGTTATCAGTCCATTAATAATACTTTCGATAATTTGCATAATTTAGCTACTTTTGTATTGCATTTATTTATTTATTTTATTTATTATTTATGTACACACAATAAAATAAAATAAAGATACGACATGATTAAAATATGAGTGCAATTGGTAATACATTGTGTGGAATTCAGTATCCTACAAAGCAATTTTGTGGTCAATGAGAACTTTAGTGCAACGATTCAATGCAAACTGCTAGGATTAGAAAATAATTCACCTTGTGAACAGAATAACTGTTTTATATGATTTCTCTAAATTTACTAACACTAACTGGATCATAAAGCGAAATCCTACTGTTAAACGACTGGAATTTTCGGATCGATATCTAGCAGCAGAACAGACGCGAGTCAGTTCAATTGAACTACTGCGGTTACCTCCTTTGGTTTTGCGGCAGAGGTGTGCTACCCACCTAAGATGATTACAGAATTTTGTTATTATAACTCAATGCGAAAAAACACAGTATTTTATTACAGAAGTTAGTTTGAAAAACTCATTTCTGAACCAATTTAATTTATTTTTAAATAATAAACGAATGCATGAATGAATAACTTTTATTTGGACACAGTTCGTGAAACACAAAATACAAATAACAAAATAGAATAATGAAAAACATTGTTTTTCATTATTTTATTTTGTTCTTTTCCGTTAAAAATGTGTTCTATTTTTTATATATTATGTGTTTCACTACCATGCCAAATCCTTCGCTCTGCACTCATACGTAGTTTGCCTTAGAAATGACGAGCATAATGTATACTAATACAGAGAATGTCTGTGTTGAAAAACATTTTGCTCTTTAGTGTAACGAGCACCAAGCGGTCCAGTACAGACTATGGATGTCTGTGGTAATATACAGTCTGGCAATACGCCACCCGGCTATGCCCAATCTGTGTATCACGTTTAATCACGTAACATGTACAAATTAACAAAGAAGTTTCTATAGAAAAGTAAAGGCCTGGCCTTTTCACAAATTATCACTAGTTTAATAATTATGAAAACATATTTTTAAACGATAGAATTGTTTTATGACGTTTATGACCACAGAGTACTTTAACCTTTAACTATGTATATGTCAAAAGTCATTTAGCCAAACGTGTTTTAAATGGGTTTATATTATTTTTCTCAATTATTTTTCTTATAAATTATTTTTTATACCGTGTGTTTTTTTGTACCGTGTTTTAAAAGCAACCATGATGGATCCAGCCGCTGGTTATGCCGATATGCAGATTTGCCCAACGAAAAGAGACATGATGGCTTATAAAAAATCTCAAAAATCTCCCGAAAAAGCTTTGGAGGAAATTAAACAAGCCCAAATAGCTGTGCAAAAGACGACGATCCCAAGTGATGTGCAACCTATTGAAGCTCAGCCTGAACCAGATATAATGCAACTACAACCATCTAGAGATGGTGAGCACCTGCCGAATTTAAAACCTGGTCCAGACGGTAAAGTTGACTGGACTCCGCTAGGCCCGATGACTGGTACAAGACCGGATGTTAATAAATATTCTATAAGTAGATATTCCCTCAACGAATGGAGGAAACATAACGAGCGTATTTTAGACCCTGAAGTAATAAATGAGTCTAATATCGTAGATTACAACGCTAAGACTTCTATGATGCAAGCGTTTGGAAATATTGATAAACAACAATTGGAGAATAATAAAAGGTTAAAGCAAAAGGCAAGAGATATATTCAGATGGAAAACTGAGGTAGAGAAAGTTTGCAAGGAAATCACCCAAGAAGTAGAATTGCTTGAAATCGATAGACAACGCTTAAAAGGTGCTGCCAGAGTATTAATGTTACCTGAATCGATTTCCAAAGAATGTTTAGACCTTCGTTCAAATCGATTTAAACCAGATTTGGTGGCAGACATTGCAGAGCAGGAGTTGATCAAAGAAATGAAACTTGTTAATGAAGTCAGAGCTACTTTGAAAAATACACTCGAAACTATAGAAGAACAAATGGCAGTAAACAAAGCATCGAAGCACAAGATAGAATATGATTGGTGTGATAAAACTATGGCTTATAATACAGAAACTATAAATTTGAGTCTCAATCCAAAATCGAATACCCTAATGTTCAGACCTGGCTCAACGAGATTCGGTGAGTATACCGCACCATTGGAATATTGGGAATATTTCTGTCGAGAAAATGTCCAAAACTGTGAAGCAGCTCGACAAAAGTCAGCCGACTTAAGAGGTAGCTTAAACGCCATTTTAACGACCAATGGTAGAAAGTTGCGAACCCAAGCCGACAGAACTGACATGGCATTAGCTGAAACTGTAGCTATTACTACAGAACTGTGTACAAAACTAGAGGAAAATTTGAGAACCGTACTCCAAAGATCTGCTGATATGGAGGAGTTAATAGAAGACCTGAAACAGTCTATTAGAAAAATGGACGCAGCGATGAAGTTAGCTCAAACCAGACTTGACAATAGAAACAATTGGAGACCTCATGGAGAAGCTGTTAGAGACCAGCCACATTTAGGTTTGATAGACGAAGTAAAGAAGATTCATGAGACGGTGACGTCACTTCTTGGTCAACTGAACAATGCTGAGAGATTGAGAAAAGACTTGATGCAAAAAAGGACCGACTTGGAAGAAGCGATAGCAGCAAAGAGGAAGACTCTAAACATAGACCGGGATCGATGTGGGATGGTTCGCTCTCACTATCCCTCTGCGTCAGAATTAGCTGGATTCTGAATCTGTGTTGACGTTTTATTTATGTTTCCTTTGATTTCTATGCTTTAATTTTCTGATATTGTTTAGAATATTTTCTATTTTTTAAATTATTTCGAATATTTTTTATGCTTTCTAACTTATACTTTAATATAATATACAGGGTGAAATTGAATTCATGTTTTAAATCCTCTAGGCTCATTGTACTCATTCTGATAGAAAGCTACATTATTCCTGAGTGCTTTAGGCTAATATGCATGATATAATAAATTTAATATCATGCATATTAGCCGAGTTATCACAATTTTTTTCTAGCAACCCGGAAAGCCCTAATTTACCTAACTGATTTTCATACGGGTTTCGCCAATATACGGAATGATGAGGAGGGACCACGCTACGACCCGTAGGAGCCGGGTGATGCGACGCGACGCGGTGGTACGGGGGCAAAGTCAAAGTCAAATAATTTATTTCAATTTGGCGGCACATAGAAGGCACTTTTGAACGTCAAATACAAAGAATTGATTCTAGTCGCACCTTCCTGGAGAAGAATGGGCAAGAAACTCCACCGTAAGACCGCTTGCACACGCTAAGAAATTTCACCGTGTCTGATGCAGATAGCACCAATTCATCATGTACACGACAAGATGTCGGGATCTAGGCACGAAATGAAGCAATGACAAATAATTATGTGATAGATACATCGCACTTTCGGTGCAACACACGGCATTGTGCTGCACGTTTTTTTGCGGTATTTGATTTTGACGGATAAACAGCAGGATGTTCTCACGAAACATTTATATTCGTGTATAAGACGAATAGTCGCAGTATTCATACCTTGGTTCATACAACAGCCACCCCGAGTAGACTTCTGTGATGGAAGATTGGAATTAATTGCGGTAAATCATTAATGTAAACTAAAAAGAGGAATGGACCCAATATCGAACCTAGAGGAATGCCCACTGCCATTTCAGACCCCAATGAGATTATGCCGTTTACTTGAACTTTCTATCTTTCAGATATGATCTTAGTAAATCAAGAGCTGTAGGTATTCCTTATACCATAGTGCTCTAGTTTCAGCAGAAGTGTCTCATGGTCTGCGCAATCGAACGCCTTCGAGAGGTCGCAAAAGATTCCAATGACATCCTGTGCTTCTTCACAGGCGTTAAAAATGTTCTTTATTAGGGTGACACCGGCTTCAGTGGTACAACGCCCTTTAGTGAAACCGTACTGTTGTTCATGAAAGATGGAATTTTTATTAAAGTGACGTAACGTTTGATTGAGCATCAACTTTTCAAATACCTTTCTGAGAACTGGCATAATTTGCATAGGCCTATAATTGTTGGGTTCCTTACTATCACCGGATTTGAACAAAGGAACTACTTTACTGTGTTTCATGAGATCCGGAAAGACTCCTTGGTCTACACTGGTGTTAAATATGTTCTTTCTGTTTTTTCCTACCTGTTTCATCATTTATTATTTGCCAGCTAGTTTATACATATTTTATCCATAAACATATACTCAACTACGGCGAGTACGGGGGCCGACAGAGTTGTATAAAAATGTGGCTGTTATTTTACTCACGTTGACCATGTAATGTAACGTTCTTACGAATGGTACAATACAAGCAAAAGCTCAGTAATGTTTCTGCGAATGCTCGACGCTGTGTTCGACGTAATGCTCTCACGGCGAGTGAGCATTTACCTGTAGCATTTCTTTCTACGCACCTCACACCGCGTCGCCCGCACTCGTACCTTTGCTCGATAATATGTAACACCAATACGCTTGTTTTTCAATCACTCAATTACAATCTGAATGGTTTTGAAACAGATTGCTAAACAATTGCATCACAAGTTCGAAAAAAAAATCTCCTCAGCAACGTAAATAACGTGTTACGCGGTTGTAACAAAACATCGAGTGTCCTGTTCGAAGTGCGGTTCGATAAAATTTAAAAACGGCAAATGCTCGCTGTTACAAGTAAATGCTCTAGTCTATATTCACCTTTAAGTTAGCTGATGAAAAGAATTCCCATTGTTCGATTTAAGGCTCGTGCAAACTGGCGTGATATCGCGGGCGCGACAAGGGTCGCACTGCCTGTCACACCCGCGATATCGCGCCAGTCTTTACGAGCCTTTAGTGGTAACACCTTGTAGTCCGGTAGATACCTACTGACAGTGAAGTGAAGAAAAAAATACGGAAACGGAACCTAATGAGAGAAGGAACCTTCTTCAAAAAAATCCCATGCATGTCTAAGTTATCATTAATGAACAATGCAGTATCCCACGAGTGATGAGAATTGAAGAACAATGAGTACGTTATACTGACCTTTTGTATGAAGCAAGTGTTCTCCCATCGCGCCGCGCCGTCGAGAAGATAGTGAATCCCATAATTTGATCAAAGATACTGCTAAAATTACACATTTTATAGAAGAACAGTTGGTTTCGCCGTTAGAGGAAGATAGGGATCTATTGCTTTAAGGAAAGTTATACATAAACTGCTCTTTGAACCGATGGTTTTACCTCATAGATTGGAAATAATGTAGTAGTTTACCCACAGCTAATAAAGCGCATTGTTTAATGCGTTTGGAGTGCAAAATTAGCGCTTTGTCGGCGAGAATTTTAGGTTTCATCACAAAGTACCTACAGTCAAGTCCTCTGTATACATTCCTACATGAACTCGCGTCATTTGCCCTTCTGGATCGACAGAAACTACTGAACACTGCTACGATCCTTACATACTCCTTTTGCTTCGCAACGTTCGCGTTCATACATCTCCGCACGCCGCGCCCCGTCCAGTTGCGAGCGGGTACTACGCACCTTACTTTTTACCCGACTACGGCGAAGAAAAAAGGAGGGTTATGATTTTGACCGGTATGTATCTATGTATGTATGTATGTTCATCTGTTCCCTCCTATCTTCCAAACCACTTATAATCACAATTTGACAAATGAGGTATCGTTAGAAGCGTCGTGATTGTCCGCTGGTTATAGGCTATGTGAAGTCACATTAAATTAAAAATGGCGCCCTCTAGAGGACATAAAGTGAGGAACTTTAAAAAAAATATGGTTTACTCGTACCATGTTGTTATATTATACTAGCTGATGCCCGCGGTTTTGCCCGCGTGGATCTCGGTTATAAAACTTCCCCGAGAACCACTCTATCTCTGAAAATGTGGTTGCTCCATTGGTGAAAACAGCATGAAAATCGGTGCAGTCGTCTTTGAGTTTATCGCGAACAGGATGACAGACAGACGCGGCGGAGGACTTTGTTTTATAATATGTATAAGAGTTCGTTCGTTTCCAAATCAGGACACAATACCTTTTGAATCTACGGCACTGAAAGGACTATTTATTGCATAGAAAACTATATTTTATTACTTAACTAGCAGCTGCCCGCGGTTTCGCCCGCGTAGACCCTAATTCTTTTTCTAAAATAAAAGTAGCCTAAGTTAATCCCTATAACATCAGCTACCCTTCATTGGAAGTCCCGCCAAAATCAGTCCAGTCCAGCCATTTCGGAGAGTAGCCGGTACAAACAGACAGACAGCCATTTTAAGCATGCTTTCAATTATTATGCATAACATAATATCACGCATTGTTTCCCCGATGGGTTGGGCAGCGGTGTACCTTAATAGTACGCCCACATTTCGCCAGTTATATTTTAAGTCCTTTATGTAATAGGGGGCGAGCCCATTGCCATCAACCGGGCACGACCCCAGACTCCGGGTTGATACTGAACAGAACCTCATGTGACTACCAACTGGAGAAACGATTATTTTGACATTACAAACAGACACTTCAATTTTTTTTTTTTTTTTTAGTTAACAAAGATCAGAAAGCATAAAGTGCTAAGCTTTTTGCGCCTGAATGAGATTTACAAGGGCATTCTCAAAAAGTTTGGAACATGAGCGAATAACATTCCTGGCCATAAGGTATTATGACAAGTTCGAAGACAAAATAATAATTTAAATAAAAGTATGTTATCTGTCATTATAATGTAATTTTTGCTTGAGTAGGCTCGTAGGTATTAGTTTTTCTTAGGTTTAATTTGATATTATTTAGTTTCTTGATAAAGCTGGTCTCTAAATTCTTGTGAAAATGTCTGATCCAAAGGATGCTAACGCTATGTTAGATTGCCCTTTTATTTGTCCAAGTACAACTGCTGGACGCGACACGGGGGGGAAGACTTACCTGCAAGCGGGTGAGCAACGTCCGCATGACGACCATAATGAGTCCGCCTACGTTCCTGGGTTTATAGTACCACCAGAAAAGAAGTACTACCCTCCGGGTGCACCACCTCTGTACCTCCCGCAGTCCACAGACAGCACGAGCGGCGATATACTCGCCATGGGCCCCATCGGGCCGTGGGCGCCGGGTCACGTGGACTGGACGCCTCAAGCCGGTATGACAGGCGTCAGGCCTGTCGTCGACAAGTACTCCATCACTCGATACTCTACTGGGGAATGGAGAAAGAATAACCTATATACTTTAACTCCAAGAGCGACAGACAAAGCTAAAGCATTAGAAGTATCCATTAAATCTGATCTGCAAAAAGCTTTCCAGGGCATGGATAACAAACAGTCTGACACCAATAAAAAGCTAGACCAAAGAGTTAAAACCTTGGCTCATTGGAAAAAACAAGCTGAAAGTACCATAAATGCTATGGCTGAAGAACTTCTTAATTTAGATGATTACAGAGCTAAACTAAAGGGTGCTTGTAAAATTTTAATGTTGCCTGAATCTATTTCTAGAGAATGTTTGGAACTACGCACATTCAGATATGAACCGGATTTGGTAAGGGACGATGCGGAACAAGAATTAATAAAAGAGGTGGCCATTGTTGGAGAGATAAGACGAGTGTTCCAGGAGACTTTGGCGAGGGTTGAGAGACAAATGGCAACTAACAAAGCTGCCAAATCCAGTATTGAATTTGACTGGGGCGACAAGATGACAACGTTAAAGGAAGATATTATAAATTTACATTTGACGCCGGAATCGAATCTGATACTCCATCACCCAGGTGTTGCTCGGTGGCCTGAAAACGCAACTACCTTGGAGTACTGGGAACATTTTTGCGCAGAAAGCATCAGAAACTGTGAGGAAGTTAGAGAGCAGTCTGCAGAATTGCGAGGGGAATTGATGAATGTAATTGTGAAAGGTTCCCAAGATATGAAAACACAAGCTGATAGAACTAATCATGCGCTAGGAGAAACTGTTGCTACTACAGAACTGTTATGTGAGAAGTTAGAAGAAACCTTGAAAGACAATTTGCAAACTATCGCTAATGTAGAAAAACTTATTGATTTTCTGAAGGAATCGTTGAGGAAAGTAGACGAGCGAGATAAACTGTCGAACACGAGGTTACAAAGCAGGAATTACAGTCGGCCCAATGTAGAAAACTGTAGAGATGAGGCGCAGTTTGCCTTGATTGGAGAAGCTAAGTTTATCAAAGAGACAGCCGAGTCCCTGACTGGGCAGATGAGACAGGCGGAGACGGTGCGAGCGGAGCTGATGAAGTATAGGGGAGAATTGGAGAAGGACATAGCGTGTAAAAGAAAGAGTCTGAATATTGACCAGGACAGAATAACTAGAGTTCGAGCACATTTGCCTACGCCTGAGGAATTTGCGAATGCCTGAGAACAGCAATTTTATGAAATGGAAACCTTATTTTAAAATTTCCATAACGAATGGACGTTTCATTTCAACCTGTAGGAACCATTCTACATAGAACTGTAGGTAATCTTTTTTTAATAATTTCAGCAGATTTCATACTTATTTACCTACTTTGCGTTGCAGATTTTGTTACCGATACTCGTCATAAAATATTATATTGATGCGCGTATGCCGTCCGGGGGAATCGTAATATATGTATATCTCTTCGTTCGCATACTTCTACGTCCGCGTGGATTTCGTACTTACCGTTTGGAACTTCAGAAAATTTATGATTACGACCTTTATTATTTATCTAGATAATAATTTGTGCCAAGTTTCATGCTTCTAAACTGAAGGAATGAGATTCATACAAGCTGTATTCCCTCTTTTCATCCCAACCAGGAGTTGATAAAATAATAGTTTAGTATGTTTCCATTATTTGATCCTAATATTATATCTCATTCTCATTAGTAGATAGGTCACTTTTTACCCGACTGCCCTAGAAGGAGGGTAATGTTTTTCGAGAGTATATGTGTATTTGTTAGAAGTTTGCACATTCGCCGTTTAAAATGGTTGAGGAGAGTAGGGCTTAGTCATTCATTCATTCATCAGTCAACAGGTGAATTTATATGATAAAACGATAGTTCTTTCATGTGCCATATGCTGCAGAGTTATTACTTGTTATGTAACAAACTTTCTGGTTTATTACACTATTCAACACATCTTCCTGCCGTTCATGTTTGCATTGTGTCTTTGTGTTCAACAAATTCATCTCATACATATCCGTGTTTGTCGACGTATACTTTATTATTTTACGCTTTCTTGTTTTTAATTGCCATGCAAATAACAGGACCAAGTTGTTCCCTATAACTTTATTCATTCATTGACAAGCTGTGTGTGTGTGCGCCTGAAGGTTATGTCCCGTCTGTCTACGGTCCCGTCGCACAGACGTTCAAAATGACCAAAAATGTGGCCAAAAATATTTTCTTTTTTTTTTCTTTTATCAGATAGGTGGCCCATGACGAGAAATGATATATTTCATTTAAAAAAAAAATGAAGATATTTGGTGAAGGAGAAAAAATATAGCATTCCTAGCAGATGGAAATCTAAATTATGTCAGCCCATTCTAAGTCGTTTGAGTGGGTCAAAGTGTCAACGATGGGACTGCACCATACGATAAACTCCTTGCAACACTACCGGACAATAAACCCTCCACCACACATCTTTATAAGATCTGTTGTAACATTCCCAGTGATCCATTCATTGTTAAAATATTTGCGGTTGAGCCACGTCGACCCAGTTCAATGAGAAAATGATGTAACGCAAAACATTTGACAAAGATGTGGCTTTTTAAAGATGCTGCAACGTTTTAATTACGTCGATAATCTCAGTTATCTCGCTATTGTATACATATAAACTGGGTGCAAGAAAAGTCTGCGCGCGGCGGCGGCTGAAATCGGAATGAATCGCCGTCTTGTCGTTTATGTATGGTGAAAATGAAAATAATATGCATAATTTTAATTAGCCTATAATGTTCCCACTGCTGGGATACCGGCCTCCTGTCTGTGAGAGGGAGTGGGCCGTAATCCACCACGCGGGCCCAGTGCGCGTTGGTAGATGTCACATGTCTTCGATTTTTTGGTTCTAGGACATGCCGGTTTCCTCACGATGTTTTCCTTCACCAGAGCAGTGGTGATGAAATTATTTACACAATGTAAAGTGCCTACCAGGGTTCGAACATACGACCTACAACTCGTAAGTCGCGGCCGTTACCACTGGGCTACCACTGCTCAATTTAATTTTAAAGGAAAAACTAGACAAGACGAGAAGACGCAGACATTATAATGACATGACATAAAATTGACAACTTATTTTGTCTCCTGTACAGGAATTGTATTCGTAGTTATGGAGGTATGTGCCCCACACGTGTTTCTTAAGATTACCTGTGTCATTACACAGCTAGCACTAAAATTCTGCTATGTCAAATCATCCTTCACAAGAGAGTCTAGCGTTGTAAGTTGCGTGTATAAGATTACATTAGAAAGTGTTGATACGGAAGCGTTAATTCATGTAATGGGGCATGCAACCGTCTGGTTGTCATTAATCAGGAGTGCTTCGGTTCTCACGGGCATCATAATAGGAGTTGGTACGATGATACCTCCTCCCTGAGTATTAATTGCGTGTTATGTGTGATTCCTATGTGTGTGCGTTCCATTGATTATTAACGCTTTTAGCGTAAGATGGCCCAGCCAGCACACCCCTTGCCCCGCCCCGCCCTTGGTTTAGCCCAGTCTGTTTTATTGTTCTCTGGTTTTACTGACACTTGTTTTGATTTTGCACGCGATAAATGTCATGTTTTTATGCAAAGTCAAATCATTCGTGACTTTTACAAAATTACCAAGGTTGATATCTCTAGATATGTGAAATACGCTTCCTAAGGCCAATCATTTAGAGATACAGAAACCTATTAAAAGCTTAATAGTTAACTGTTATTTTAACTTAATCTGTAGATGACGACGTGACACGCGATGTAACGCGCACGGCACGTAAACGCGTGCGTTCACGTAATTTAGAGTAGATGCGCTCAATTGAGTAAAATGTATGATTTACGAGATAGTATGGAAGATAATGACGAAAGATAAGATCTTCTCACGTATCGGCACGATGTTTACAAGGATAGCTCATGCCTCGATGTACGGAAATCTTATACAATGCGAGATCTGCTTATACTGGAAATGTATAGTTTGATGCGTAGCCGTGTGGGCCACCACTTTCTCGCCCATTCGTGGAGGCTTTGTTAAGCTTCAGCACGCCGGCGCCGCTTGGCTCGTGTGGAGGTCTGACATTATACGAAAACTTTTTACCGGGAAAAAAGTATCTTATGTCCTAAGTCCTTATGATATGTAATTTATCTGTATACTCCTGATCTCATATGTTTTTTTTATTTTTATTTTTTATTGTATTTAGATCTATTTTGGTTAAAATTGCTGATCTTTTTGTATGCACGTGTTTCTGTGACAAATAAACCTATTTTTCTTTCTTTCTTTTCTTTCTAAGTTAGCCGCTCATTCGTCAACGCTCACAGGGCGTCCTGCCGCTCATTTGCCAACGCTGCCGATCACCTCATCGCGCTTTCCAAAGGCGCGGTACAGCGGTCTCGGATAAACTATAGTAAACTGTTTTCAACCTAATGATTGGCCAACTCGATACGACCTAGCGTTGACGATGACTAAGATGTTGGATCATCATCGTTTATTGGAATTTATAAGTGAGAAAACTTGTTTTTTTAAAGGTTATCGTGTATTATAGTATAATTTTGTTAGTAATGTACAGTATAAATTCTATGATGACCTTATGAAGGCGATTGAGCCAGACATGATTGTAGACTGGACTGGATGAGGAAGGCGGAGAACCACACCCGGGTGTTGTGGGATGCTTTGTCCAGCAGTGGACTGTGATAGGCTGAGTTGACTTGATTGGTCATAAGGAACTAAAAAAATCTTTTAACGATAAGTTCAATAAATATATACTAACTTCTAGCAATAGGAAATCAAGATAAAACATGGGCGCAAGTGTGTCTTATGATGAAGAATTTGATTTCAGACCATTTCACAGTTTCGTAACACGTATTTCGTATTAGTGCATATTTCTGCAAAAGAATCTTTCATCAAAATTCTCTCAGTATAAGTCATTGCTATGCTGCGCTACGACGCATCTGATTGGCTAGCGGTTTTCCTCATTTAGCCGAAGACATGCGCGCACGCATCTGCATGTAAACATGACTGTTTTGTGAGCATTTGTGCCTTCACGCACATTTTACCTAACGATGACTATACCTAACGATAACTGCGTGCCAAGATGACTACTTCGGTGGACTACATGCCTACTTGCCAAGTTACTTAGCGTTTTATACTTTATCGGATACAGTCTTGTCTCTGGCAAGTTACGCCATGCTTACCAAATACCAAATGCATTACTAATATCAATAGTCCATTCCTAATATGCGATAGTAACTCTGCCTGTCTGTCTGTTACCTTTTCACGCCTAAATAGCTGAACGGATTTGGATGAAATACATATTGATATCCCAGTTGTAGAATCCTGTTGATCCCGTATTTAAGCTGATTATATTACTAAACTGGCTAATCACTACACCAAGTCTCTCGTCCAGCCACGGCCTCACTTTCAATCGTTTCCCGCCAATCGTTGTGAACTGACAGTTGACATTAGTGACAGCGACCTCATTGCTGACGTGCATGAGATAGTGTTTACATAATCCTATTGAAAAGATACACTACACCGGTAATACGTTTCCGAGGGATAATGTCGAGCCTCCACGAGGGCGAAACCGCAGACAAAGCTCGTACCTATTAGGTACTTACATTAAATAATTGTGATATTATGTAGTTACCCGCCGGTTTTACTTTTGTCATTCAGGTTATTGACTTAACTCGTACTTACTTACTTGGTTTGGTAGGTACAAAATTTATACAGTGCAGCAGCATGAGATATTTCGAGGAAGGCCGCCATTTCCTATTTTTTTTTATCGGTACCAGCACCCTAATTGCGTAATAGACAATCAATCACAATTTGAATCGTTTTGAAACAGATTGTTAACCCATAGCTTCAGGAGTTCGAAAAAAAAATCTGCTCAACAAGGTAAATAACGCAATGAATATTGTTGAACTGTCAAAGTGAAACAGATTAGTCTTAATAGTTTAAGAAAATGTGTTACGCCATTAGAAGCTGGCACTTGTTGACAGGCCTACACTGCCCTTACATATATATTGCAAAAAATGTAAGAAAATTTGAACTTGGCGGCCTTAGCGGTAATTTGAAAACATTGTAAAAACCAATTATTTTTAACCGTGGAGTTTCGTGCTGGCTCTTCTCTCTATGAAACGATCAATTGGAATAGTGGACCTAGCTTCTGACGTCAGAAGCTAGGTTTATGTAAAATAAAATATTGAAAGTTTGTGTTCATGGGACCGTTATAATTTGAAGCATATCCGGTGCTTGCTGTCGTGTCAGTAAACTGTCGTGCAAATTTCGAATCGTTAGTCACAGTCAACCATCGTCGAAATAATTTACTCGGCGCAACCACAACCTCGGAATGACGCGCCTTATGTAACAATCAAAACGAGGAATGAAACGAGGAAGTTTGAAATAACGGCGGGTAGGTACATGTCATTCATGCATGCTCGAGGATTGTCCGTTTAAAAGAGTGTCCGCGGAGTTTCTTGCCCGTTCTTCTCCATAAGAACCTACTACGCTTTGGAATGGGTAACTAGCTTCATATTTCTGACTGACAATTCAAAAGTGTCTGTAAATGGTTTAATTGTGTTTGACTGTCTAGTTGGTCCAGTGACTGCAAGCGCTGCTGCTTTGCTGAGCATGAGGTCCTGGGTTCGATTCCCGGGTCGAGCAGTGTTATTTTTCAAAGAGTTATTCCATCCGGAGTTTCTCAGTAACAGGAGTTTGGATTTGTGCCTGGTTGATGGCAATAGGCTCGCCCCCGTTACATGGCACTTAAAAATATAACTGTCGAAATGTGTGTAGATACTACCTATAGGTAGGTACATCTCTGCCTAACCCTTCGGGGAATACAGGCGTGATGTTATATTATGTGTACTTAAAGTTAAGTCCGCAAATAAACCAATCTTGCACGTCAGTGCTGGCTGATAGTTCCGGGTTAGGAGCAGTCAAACTAGTACCAAAGTAAAACAAATCAATCATGTATACTACCAACATGGAACGTGATTGATTTCAAATCAATTATGTTTTATAAAGACTTCGAAATGGCTTGTATTTAATCGAACCTCTTTTAGTTTCCAATTTTTGCCCTCCTAAAAACACGTCACACACACCGTAAACACGCCGTGTTGAGTAGGTACTCTAGTACTCAACACGACGTGTTTACGGTGTGTGTACCGAGCGCTGGACGCAGAGTCAAGAGAGTTTCTCTGCGTCCAGCGCTCGGTGTGCCAACAGGTCGTGTTCTGGTTTGCAACTGGTCAATCGTCATCCTGAGGATGCCTCGTTGAGAGGTGAAACACGTGTCGATTTCTTACAGGATTTTTTTTTAACTCTTGTAGAATAGTTAAACGGAATAGGTTACTAAATATGTCTATTGTATTTTAACATGGATTTCCGCAAAGTCACGCCTGAATCAATTATCTAATTACAGGGTAATACGATACCCCTTGGTAAGACTGGTTGTCAGACTTTCGGTTTTCAGTTGAATATTTCAAATGATATAATATTGTGGTATTTATGTATTATATAAATTGATGACCTAATGCTATGTAACAATATTAAAATTAATGCAGAAATCTAGATTTTAAAACAGTCTCTGATTAAAATTGTAAATTAAATCTTGCTCAGTATTGCCACTCTTCACATTTTCTAGATCTACCTATAGAAAGATAATGTGCACTTGTCTTGAATTGTTGTCTGTATAGCTACAGTTATCGAACTTCCCAAGTTTGGCGTTTGGCGACGTCGCCAAACGCTTGGTCGACTCTTCACATGACCAGAGGGCTGGCCTATTTTTTGGGCAAAGAATCAGCATTGCCATACAACGTGGCAATGCTGCCACCCTTTTGGGCACTTTTCCTGTTGACAGCGATGCGGACGAATTTTTTGATGCCCTTTGATCATTTTCCCTTGTACATAATTATTATTTTACTTCACGGCGATCTTTTATATAATTAAGTCTTAACAGAGTAGTATTTCTCACACACACGTGGTAACATAGATATCATAAGTCTTTAAGTTAAATAAATTGTAAATTAACCTAATGTTATGATCAAATACAGTATCAAAATAAAATATCATTTATTTTAGACGAGGAATTAGCACTGTTCGAACGTCAAAATAACATACCTAAAACAGTCCCCCAAAACGCCCGCCCTTCACCACTTCCTAGTGCTTTAGTTAACTGGGAACAAGAAGTGGCGCAACAAACTCTCCGCAGCACAGCTGTCTGTTCAGTTATAAGAACTTGATCGACTGTTCCCAACAACATTTTAACGCGAAGAGAAACTTAGGTTTTCTAAGTGAAAACCATGGATTTACTCAAAGTAAATGAACGGATCTACATTGAACTGTGTACTTAACTACGTAACATTTTGCCATGGATAGGTACTTTCTTTATTCTTAAGGGCCTACCCAACCTCAAATTGCTTAGCATGATCCTTCGTTATGCCGAAAGTACTGCAGCATTAATTTTGAAATAAATATATATGTTGAAGTTGAGGATTGATGCTAGGTCTTATGTTTGACGAAAACAAGATTACATAAAATTTTCTCTATAGAACAATCTAAAGTTACCTCTAAAACTCTTGAGACCAGGTTAGTCACTCATTAACCACACGAAAAGAAGAAGAAGAAATCTTACTAGGGGGTAACTGGTCAGATAGGCAGTAGCTCCATGTAAAATACTTACTGGAATTCAGCTGCATCCGGTTAGACTGGAAGCTAATCCCAATATTATAATAGTTGGGAAATTGCTAGGCAGATTGACTTTTTTGTTTCGTAGGTAATTGAGAAACTAGCAATGTCATATACTTTATTGTTTTCAAACATTTTCTCTAAAGTTTTCATTAGACCAACCAACGCTTCATTAGCTAAGCAACGATAAGTCAATTACCGAGAGTAGTCTAAGCAAGTAAACTGACCGCAAGTCTATAACATCGAAAGTGGACTAGAAAGCAGGTACCTAACTAACCACTTATCACAGAATAAATAAGCAGCAGTATTATATCTCGGCAGTGACATTGAAATAATTACCTATATTGGTACACTCGGTAGATGTACCTTCCGCGTCCGTGCGTAATTGCCGCGCATTCGATACACTGAGATTTCCAAGCGCGTCGTTTTTGCCGTTTTCTATGAAGATAGAATACTGTACTTATGTATACTGTGCACTTACCTACTCATTTATAAGCACTATGAGCGTGCAAAGTTACAGGCAGTCCCGCTACTTAGTCTGTTGACTTGAAGAATCCTTATTGGATTACTTATTATACCTAACTTCTGTTGGACTATAAACTTTACTTTTCCGAACTAAAAGAGCTTAAGTTTTTTTTTTGGTAGCGTTCATTCTGCCCCTCTTCTGTGCAAAGGTATCCTCTTTTTTCCTTCCAAACCTTTCTATTTGGTGCGATCTCTGGTCTTGTTGACCCTCGACGGCGTCTTCCCTCAGGCGTTCAGTGAGTGTCGATCTTTGCCCATCTCTCCGGGTGCATTCGTGCGACGTGGCCAGCCCACTCTCATTTCATCTTGGCTATTTTTTCCCCAACATTTGCTTCTGCGTTTATCGGTTCTTCCATGTATACAGAGTATACATGCGAGAACCAACTCTGTATACTTACAGAGTTCCTGATGATCTTTCGATTCCATCTTTGCATAAGCATATATAATCAGCCTATAATGTTCCTACTGCTGGGACACAGGCCTCCTCTCTTCGAGAGGGAGAGAGGTGAGAGGGGAGGAGAAAGGTTAGAGGGAGTAGGCCGTAATCCACCACGCGGGCCAAGTGCGGATTGGTAGGTTTCACATGTCTTGGAATTTTTTGGTTTTAGGACATGCCGGTTTCCTCGCGATGTTTTCCTTCACCGTTTTGAGAGCAGTGGTGATTAAATAATTTACACAAAGTAAAGCGCCTGTCAGGGTTCGAACCTACGACCTACAACTCGTAAGTCGTGGCCGTTACCACTGGGCCACCACTGCTCTCTCTTCCATCTTTGATAAGTACAGAAACATTAAATAACCATGTTATAACTACAGTGGCTTCAGTGACACACAAACAGCCTTTCAGTCTCTTCTGTCACTATAGTTAATCCATTTAGAAAGCGAACATAATTTGTCAGCGCTCTCCAGTTCATAACTATCAACATCTGTGCAAGCTGTAATTAAAGTTTCTCCGGTACACGAGGTGGGTAGTTTTATAATAATAGCTGGTTTATGACAGGTAATATAAAATGTTCCTACTTGCAAAGTTGTCATGGTCTTTAGAAAACTAGAAATCTGCATTGAAATGTTAGCTCTTTTATGCTAAAAATAGCGTTGTTATGTTTGAACTGAATATAGGTGTAAAAGTAAAGTAGGTTACATTCCCGCAACCCAATTGCGTAGCACACTTGCAATCACAATCCTAAGGATTTTCAAGGATATTGCTAATCCATTGCTTAAAATACAATAGACGTAGATATATTTAGTAACCTTTTCCGCTTTACTATTCTTCAAGAGTCATAAAAAACCCTGTAAGAAATCGACACGTGTTTCACCTCTCAACGAGGCATCCTCAGGATGACGATTGACCAATTGCAAACCAGAACACGACGTGTTGCCACACCGAGCGCTGGACCCAGATAATTCAACATCATTCATTTTTTTTTCTTCATTCATTAATTGCAGAGGATCAATTTAACAATCCATTGCTTCATAATGTTTGAAAAATTCGTCTGCTCGACAACGTAAATAACGCAAGGAATGTTGTTGAACTGACAGAATGAAACCCATTGCGATCAATTGTCATTTGTTTTCATGTGTGTTACGCAATTACCCTGCAGGTATAAGTAAAGTAGGTTACATTCCCCGATAATTAGCCTACTCTTGTCTTGTGCTTATGAGTTGTTATCAGCAAATCTATTCTGTAACAATCTTACCGTGAAAACTTTGGTGAAGTGAGCTGTTAATAGTGTCATCAGGTGGAATGACAGTTTACTACAAACTCACTTCACGTAATCATTTCATACAATTTTCCGAAGCATGTTGATTAAACCAAATATTTGGCCTATGGAGTTATGGCGCGACTTGGGAGAGGCCTTTGTCCAGCAGTAAACTCTGATAGGCTGAATAAGCAAAACAAAGTGACGGGCTCGCCCAATGTGTACGTGGCTTTAGATAAATTACCACAATAGCCATTGATTCAGTAATTAAGAGATATTCAGCAATAATGACTAAGTTATTACTCTTCTAATATTAAGTCAGAGTGCATTAAGTCAATAATGATCTCAATTTGTTTTTGACCGACTTCATATTTTAGCAGTTGCGTAATCTATGTTACGTTGCGCTCGCCACTTCACCTTTGCACTTTTAGTTTTATTGTATGTAGTTTGCACCGGTGAAGGTGTTACAGCCAGTCACAACTCACAATAATAGCGGTCGAAAGTAGTGACTTGCAATATTCGCTTTAAAATCTAGCTTATTAGTTTATTACCTCAATTTAACGAGTGTGTGAGAGGTGATTTGGTAACGTTCTGTTAGATGAAGTTATTTTCACGTCTTCGTGTGAAATTGGTTCATAATACGAGTTTGTTTTCGTCACTGTTGTAATTCTTCTTTATCCTATTGCTGTTTGTTTGGAATTTTCTTTATTATTGTTGAAATTTTTGAGGTAAGTAACATAAGTTGTTACTTGGTTTAATTTGAGGTCAATGTGGCTCTCTTATTTCTGCCGGATAATTAGAAACAATTACTATTTCTTATCAGACCCAGACCCAGGCTAGGTGCATGAACGTAAACGAAGCAAAAGGAGTATGTAAGGATCGTAGCAGGACGTGGAGTTCTAAAGTTTCGGTCAACCCCCATGGTAAGCAGGCGTGTCATATATGATTAAAAACGAATCACCTTCTTTCATTAGCTTGAGATTTTCCGTCGAAAACTCGTTTATTAAAAGCCAAATACATTTTTAAAGCACAAACACCTGTAGCTAATTAGGCACCCTGCCTGACCTTTGCTAGCATTATGTCACGCGTTACATGCACATTATGTGTTAATTTTAGCGAAAGCGTTCATATGCTGCTGACGGCTGAATACTTTAATTACTGCTGATAATGTTGTTAGTGGTAGCTTGTTGCGTCACGCTTGAAGGATCGCTGTGGGAAACAGTCGCTGGTTAGACGACTATGTGGTGTGTGCAACGATGTGACGTGTGGTTCGTGCCATGGGAACTGTTAAACCTGCCGATATCTTCAGTAAAAATCTCGTGGCTAAGTAATAACAGCTGCACTGGTCAATCCGTCAGGTTAAGCTAGTCTTGCCGGGGTTGGTCCGTGGATGGGTGACCATCTTTGCATACCGAGACTCCTCCGTGCCTCGGAAAGCACATTAAGCCGTTGGTCCCGGCTGTCATTCATGGATCTTTGACAGTCGTTAGTCAGAAGCCCGAAAGTCTGACAACCAGTCTTACAAAGGGGTATCGTATTACCCAGGTATTGGGTTGTGGAGATCAGATAGGCAGTCGCTTCATGTAAAATACTGGTATTTCGCTGCATCCGGTTAAACGGGAACCCGCCCCTAAAATAGTTGGGACAAGGCTAGGCAGATTGATTGATATTCAGTAAAAATTTCACCGTGACAACTTCGGTGAAGTGATCTTAAAATGAACTGTCATTCTATCCTAGGGCCTGACACTGTTGACAGCTCACTTCACCTAAGTTTTCACGGTGCGGCTGGTGTTTGTGTAGGTGTTATGAGAATGTCTGGTACTTTGTCTAGGACGCTACAATTTTGACTAAATCCTAGCTTAGCTGATCTTTTCTGGACTTACATTATTGATATAATAACAAAGCAATTCGTTGCTGTCGCAAATGAAACGGCAATTTGATAATGATGTTGTTTCATAATTTTGAACTCTCCGAACTATCTCCGAGTTCTGTATAAAGGCTCCCACAAACAGGCGCGATATCGCGGGCGCGACATGGGTAGCGCTGCCTGTCGCGCCCGCTATATCGCGCCAGTTTGCACGAGCCTTAACTAGTCCTACATCCGCAAACGAAAATACCACGAAATGAATATAAAAAAATCAACAATGATAGGCAATCAGCAATAATATCATCACTACTCAGCTTTCCCGCGTTTCCCTTTACCGGTGACAGCTGACAGCACAGAGTAAAAATTTAAATCGTCATCGAAAGTCAAGAAGCACTGGCGCGAACGGCCAGTTCACGCTCCGCAGAGTGTGAACACAATTTGAGTTTCACACTGGCCTAATGAACGGAAACTGAACGACAAGCATCTGCGAACTTATTCGTAACGGAAAGACTACTGCGTAACCGTCGTAACGGAACCGAAACGCTTTTCTTCTATAATTTCGATTATTTTGCCACGCCTGTTATTTGGATGATGTTGCAATGTTAGCAATGGAAGTAAAATGGTGTTCGGACTTAGTTTTTACGGCTACGGGATATTTTGTAAACGGTGTGATGAATATTTATGTGACTGAACATAAATATTTAGCACAAGATTTGTAAATACTTCAGGGGAATATGTAGAGGAAACTAAAACCTTAGTTGCTACTTGAATGTGTAACGAACTAATTCGGATCATAGATCCTCTAAATGACCCTTTCAGTAAGGCCAAAGGAGGAGTTTTCTGAAAAACAGTCGTATCTCGGTAATTGCGCAATTGCGCATGTACACAATTTACACATTCGAAATTCGCTAAAACAATACACGTTGACTAACTTTCTAGTGTTACGCATTAAATGCATGGAAAGCTAAAATAGGTTATCTTGAATTTCCACAACTTTGCATATCTTGATGTATACTCACTTGTACTTACTTACCTACATAACAACAGTTTGCATACGCAAGTGAAATTGATATCACAATATCGTTGCTTAACATGGGGTCGTAGTAGGTACCGATTGCAGGTGAAGACGTCAATAAAATTAACCGTAAACTTTCATAATTATTTTAAAAACTTCGTTAAATCTAGACACCCCCAAGGCCCGGTATCCACCAAAGTGGAGAGGAGAGGAGACGAGAGGAGATGTGTTTGAATAAACCAATCCGATTTCGTTATTGCCAAGAGATGTTGAAATAACGAAATCGGATTGGTTTATTCAAACACATCTCCTCTCGTCTCCTCTCCTTTCCGCTTTGGTAGATACCGGGCCCTATAGCCTTATAGGTACACCTTTGCCTAACTCTTCGGAGATTGCAGGCGTGATGTTATGTGTGTCAAAAATGACAAGATGGTTTAAATAACTAGAGTAGAGAGAGCAATGATCTTGTTTGGTTCTAAAAATGTTAATAACCTCCCAAACATGATCCTAGCTTTGAACGATCGCTCATGCATGGTCTTAGAAAATCTTAGGGGCGTGAAATCTTATTTTAGGCATAAAATACACTCCTTCAATACACCGACACTACATCCCCACACTACAGAAGTTGTGCCTCTCATTGATTTCTCCTGCACCGTGGACTCAACAAATATCACATCACAAGTCTCAATTCATCCGAGGAGCTCGTGGCTAAGTAATAACACGGGTCGACCCATGAGGTTAAGCTACGCTTGCCGGGGTTAGTCCGTGGATGGGTGACCATCTTTACATACCGAGACTCCTCCGTGCCTCGGAAAGCACTTTAAGCCGTTGGTCCCGGCTGTCATTTGTGGATCTTTGACAGTCGTTACGGGTCGTCAGAAGCTCGAAAGTCTGACAACCAGTCTTACAAAGGGGTATCGTATTAATTCGTATTACCCAGTTTCTGGGTTGTGGAGGTCAGATAGGCAGTCGCTCCATGTAAAATACTGGTATTCAGCTGCATCCGGCTAGACTGGAAGCCGACCCCAACATAGCTGGGAAAAGGCAAGGCAGCTGATGAAGTCTCAATTCATCCAAAGAATTCATTTTCAGTCAGCCAATTAGTTCTCAAATTCTTCAACAGCCTCTCATTGCAGCATGGGAAATAGCCGCACCTTCGTCTCAATACCTTGAGCTATCCAAACAATACAATACAATACAATAATAACAATGTTTTACTGTCTGTAGTTCCCACCGAAGCCGGTCGGTTTCCGTTTCAATTCGATCTGCTTACTTTGCGGCTCTCGTTACAATTACACCTGTTATGAGACCTAATCAAAATAACTGATTCTGTTTGTTTGGTCGTGAGAAACTAGTGTACACAACGTGCCGCTACAATGGCGACATTAATTTAACACACGTATACGATTTCGCAAATTCGTTTTATGAAAAAACGTTATTATTTATTGATTTATTTACAATTTTCTTTCTGGACCAACCTGTACTTAGAACTGTAGCGAAGAAGTCATTTGCCGGGGTCACGGATCATTATGTAGTCGAATAGAAGGAAAGCCGCGCATTTTCTTAGAAATTATGCCGACAAAGGATCTTACCGATAGAATATAAGCCAGCTGGTAGGTAGCTTTATGAATGAATCTTTTACACAGAGTGATCTCAATTTTGGTTATGTTTTTATTATTTAGTTTGTTTGTTGCAATTTATGAATTATTTTATTATAATTTTTATGTTTACTGGCCACTAGCCCTACCCGTGTGTTAAATTAATGTGGCCATTGTAGCGGCATGTTGTATACAGTGCTTTGCTGGCATCGATTCATACTTCTCTATTAAGTTAGTCGTCATCTCAGTAGTCAACCCTTTTATAGCCATATCATCTTTCACATACTCTATCCACCGTTTCTTTGGTCTTCCCCTACTCTTCTAGCCATCTACATTCACACTCAAAACTTTCCTCACGACGTTCAACCGATTTCCACACAACTTTTCAGTCACCGGTTCCAGTTTCAAACTTCCTCTTATAAATTCATTTCTTATTCTATCCTATTCTCTTATGATAACTAGCTTAAATGTACGGCCACTCCTGGGAGTGAGGCCTCCTCTCTTTGACAGGTAATGGGCCATAATGCATCACCAAGTGATGGGTTAACGTTCAAATGCTTGAGCATATTACCTAAGTATTAACCTTACTAAACATAGACTAACCTTTAGTTTCTAAATGATCATTTGTTTTTACTTTACTAAACATCATTAACCTGCACGGAAGTCGGTGTTTCCTAAAGACAGTGCATCATATATTTAGGATTAGGAAACCATCTTTTCGCAACTATCGCTCTTTGGCATAATGAATAGGATGTTGGTAGCTTTGCTATTTGTCAAATCTTTCCCGTGTCTGGCTAGGCAAACTGTAAAGCAGCTTATTAGGTAAAACACATTCAAACACACACACATTAAAAATTCTGTCGCGTAGTCGGGTAATACGGGAATGACTACACTGACCGACGATGCGGAATCGGCCAGGGGGCCAAGTCTACTAATTTACAAACTTGTCAATGGTCTCACGTTTGTAAATTACTAGACTTGGCCCCCTGATCACGTATCACTACACTTCGTTCACTTCGGCGATCGGAAATTCTGCACGATGCGTATTCGTTCCCAATCGGTATAGAGTGACGTCGTCCGAACCGAAACGAGGCAAATTCTTTTTCGCTTTTATTACATGGACATAAAGGTCTTACTAACCGAGTCGATTCCGTGTCGATAAGTGAAGTCACTCCCTACTAACCTCTTCTCATCCTGTTTTTCCTTCTTTATTGCTCACCTTTGCTAGGAACTCTTGCGCAAATTATTCTTCCCGACCCAGCGGTTTCGCTGTCAGTCAGTGGTGCCGATTCTGTTGTTCATAAAATAAACTAAATTTAACTTCAGTGCATCTTTTTCTTTCTATTTCATTATGAAAAGGACAGAAGATAAATTTTAGTTTAGTCCTGTCAAATTAATCAGCGCCCATGCAAGTTTAGACGTGATTTAAAAATGTGCCTACTAAAATTGAATTTACGTCAGGCGCTGATTAATTTGACGGGACTAAACTAAAATTTATCTTCTGTCCTTTTCTTAATGAAATAGAAAGAAAAAGATGCAATGAACTTTTTAGTTTAGTTTGTGAACAATAGAATCGGCACCAGTGGCTGAATGAATTTAAGATTGGTGCAAAGTAGATATGGCTATGATACGCCTGGTGAAGGCCGCAGGAATCCGCTGGATGCGATAAGCACAGAACCTATTGATGGGCGGCCGATGTCCAGCAGTGGACGTCTTTCGGCTGAAATGATGATTATGATAACTAGGTTCTAAATCTTGGTGTTGTTTAATAAACGTTTGATGTTTCTGATTCCAGCGCTGAGTATGGTGGCAGGCGTGGCAGTGTACCCGGCCGGGTGGAGCGAGACTGCCGTTCAGGAGACGTGCGGGCCTACTGCAGACCAGTATAATATAGGTAAGGCACTCATTTTCCAGCAGAGAGCAGTGGTGGCCCAGTGGTAACGACCACGACTTACAAGTTGTAGGTCGTAGGTTCAAACCCTGACAGACGCTTTACTTTGTTTTAATTATTTAATCGCCGCTGCTCTTAAAACGGTGAAGGAAAACATCGCGAGGAAACCGGCATGTCCTAGAACCAAAAAATTCGAAGACATGTGACATCTACCAACCCGCACTGGGCCCGCGTGGTAGATTAAATAGCCCACTCCCTCTTGAAGAGAGGAGGCCTGCGGCCCAGCAGTGGGAACATTATAGGCTAATTATGCTATACTCATTTTCCTAGCCAGCTATGTAAGCTTCGGTTTCCAGGTCAACTGTTTGACCTCTGCAAATATGGACCCAAGCACAACTAACAGGGATATCATCTCTCTATGCCTTGATTCAAGCAAATCAGCCTTTCTCTCCAGGGTGGTGTAAGCAATCTATCTACTGCTAACCAACAGACCATGAGGCTCAGATGAACCATAACAGCCGAAAAACTCAAAGTTTTAGCATTTGTTGTGTACCAGCTTGGATTCACAGTTCAGCTATCTAATTCATCATCTGCCTAGCCTTTTCCCAACTATGTTGGGGTCGGCATCCAGTCTAGCCACTGCAACTGAATACCAGTATTTTACATGGAGCGACTGCTTATCTGACCTCCACAACCCAGTAACTGAGTAATACGATACCCCTTGGCAAGACTGGTTGTCAGACTTTCGGGCTTCTGACGATCCGTAAGGACTGTCAAAGATCCACAAATGACAACCGGGTCCGGGAGGAGTCTCGGTATGTAAAGATCGTCACCCATCCACAAACCAACCCCGGCAAGCGAAGCTTAACCTGATGGATCGACCCGTGCGGCTGTTATTACTTAGCCACGAGCTCCTTAGCTGATACGAACTGCTGCAAACCTGCAAAATGGTTGTATTGTTGTACATCCAAGGTAGTCGTGAATGCTAATAATATTAGACTTAGTAGTTTCGCCATTACACGGTAACAGCGCAATAATATGTCCACTTCTAATACGATTAACATTGACTCAAGCTTATGATACTATATCGTTTCTAATACGATGTTACGGTCCAAAGAAATATGGTTACAGTCGCATTACAATACAAAGTAATCTTACAAAACGTTTGGTAGCAACCTTGAGTTTAAAATTTAAAACAATTGTTTTATTACGTTCTCACTTCTCATTTTCATCAAATCTTAAGTGTTTCGAATGGCAACGAATAAATTTCGACATCATAGTTTAAAATGTAACTTCATCTTTTTAATAACGACGCGAAATACACATATTAAAAGCAACACGCATCATTTACAGAAACTGCATGTTTTATTGATTGATACTTTTTAACAAAGGAAATTGATATACAATCTTTTTGTTCTCGGAAACATACTGGCTGATCATTTAGACATTTTATTCGGGAAGGTTTATGTATATAATGCATTAGTAGTAAACTTACTTAAATAATTTCGGTATTTTGTAAAGTCGAAACCGTGCGATTCAGGGGTGGTTCAGTAAATGTTATAATAAAGAGAAAAAAAAAATATTTTTTTGATGTTACGCTTTCACGTCTAAATGGCTGAACCTATTTTGATAAAATTCGATATTGATACGGGGATACTTTGAACCCAGGGGCACATAAAATCGCGGGCAGAACCTAGTAAAAATATAAAGTCAGAAGATGAATGTGATAGTGAGCGACCTTCGATGGTCTGTCGTCCTATCAAATTGAATTTAACAGCAAAACGAATAGTTGATACAAATCTATAAAATATTCTGAAAGATTAATCGTTAGCCTTGATTCTTTTAATTAAATATCAATCTAATGGTGTTGCCCTTTAGACGCCTAACGATCTCCTTAATGTTCTTGGTGATCTAGATACGCTTGCGTAACATAATCTACATAAAAATGCCATCGTTATTAGTAACCGTCTTATAAGACTGAAGCAAAAGAAGTATTTAGGTTAGGGATGCCAGAAGTGCCAAAAAGTATCGATAATATCGTATCGATATTAAAAAAAAAAAAAGATTTCGATATATCGAAAAAAATATCGATATTGGTGTTTCTTTTTTTAATAATAAATATTTGAAAAATATTTGTGAAGTTCAATTGTATTTGTTTTTGATTCATATTTTATATACCAAATTAGAAAAAAAGGTCTACTTTTTACGGCTCTGAATTCCAGCGGTTTTAGTCAGTGATGACAACGCTGTTGCTATTGGAAATATATCGTATTTGATACATTTCGATAGGTACTTGATATTTTATATCGAAATTTATGTTTAAAAATATCGATATATCGAACAAAAAATATAGATATACCGATACATCGATATTTTTTCTGCAATGATAATTTGGGGCCTACTTCCTTTTTCTTGAATAGTATTTTGTTCAGAAGATTGCGTATTAGACAGTAATTGTATCAGCTCTGCTGAGCGGGGCACTCAGTAGAGCAGCAAGCAACCATAATCCCAATCTGCGAGTATTGGGGTCTACCGTGATGTCCAACCCCCTTCAAATCGATCAGTTGTTCAAAGGATTACCCAGTAGTCAGTTGTATCAGCAAAGTTGCTGTGCTCAGTAGAGCAGCATGGAACCACAATGCCAATCTGGGGGCCTACCACCACCGCTTACAGCAGTATTATTTTAATCTTACTTCGTGGGGGAAAGAAATGGAGCTATACGTCCTGTAAAGCTTCATCTCTTTCCTACACTGAAGTAATATTACAATAATACTGCTGTAGAGAGAGAAGGAGGTAAGAGATGGAGCTATAGGTCCTGTAAAGCTTCATCTCTTTCCTACACTGAAGTAATACTGCTGTAAGCGGTAGTGGTAGGTCCCCTGCGTGTATTAGAAGCCTGATGCTCATCACAAAGAATCAATCAAAGTCTCAATGATTTATCTCTCGGGTAGGCATGAACAGGGGACCAAGTCTACTAATTTACAAACGTGTCAGTGGTCTCACAATGATCAGTTTTTGACAGATATGCAAAATCTGTCAAAAACTCATCATTGCGAGACCACTGGCGCGTTTGTAAATTAGTAGACTTGGCCCCTTGAACTTGACAATAGTTGTAGTAGAGTGATCAGAAATGTCAAACTTTTATTGGTTGAATACGAGGCTTTTCGCTTATTTGAATGTATGCTTTGTCTTTTATTTTTAATTAATGTGCGTTTTGTTTGTGAGAATAAACAATTTTTCTTTCTTTCTAGTTCATGTTGATGTGAAATACTAATAACTTGTTACCAACAGTTTGTATCAGAACTGTCTGCAGAGATCATGCGCCGAACGAAGGACTCTTAGCTTGTGTTCTTCTTTTTGTGCGGTTAGAGACTAACCTGGTGTCAGAGTTTTAAAGCCGTTCATGGGCCTCTAACTTGGCTTCACATGCCATTGAGAAATATCTCTCAGGCATGCCAGTTAGCCATGTATTACACTGGATCACCATGGTGTCACAAACGCCATGTCAACTTAATGTGTGCGCTAAGGTAGACGAAATAGAAATGTTCTTACTTAGCCCCAATATAAGTTAATTTAGACTCACGTCATGTTCTCTCTCCTCTCCAGGTCGATGTCACATCCGCTGGGCGTATCTGCTGGCAGTAATAGGCTGTCTGGACGGCATCGTGCTGTCTGCGCTGGCGTTCATCCTGGCCACCCGCCACGTGAGGCTGCAGCCCGACAGCGGCTACCCGCCGCCCTCGCTTTACAAAGGTAAAAATAATACCAGCCTATTATTCTCCCGCTAAAGGGCAAAGGCCTTGGCCAGTACCGTGGGTAGGCCCCGCAAGAGAAAGACCGATGACCGATAGCCACTGGATCGCGAGAATCCAATGCGAGAGGCATTTGACCCGGTATTTTGGAGGTGCTTGGAGGATGCCTATGTCCAGCATCAGACGTCTTTCGGCTGAATAAATGATGATTATGAATCTGCTACAAGTTTCGTGTGAAAGGCCCGTTTTCTCTATAACCTTTGATGACGCGATGCTGTGGTGAGTAAAAAATACGCGCTTTGGACATGGAGTTTTGGACATTAGCGCATATAATACCTAATCTAGGTCATATTCATATAAGTTCCTCCAATAAGAGTTTCACTGTCCCATTTTGCCATATGTTTAGAAGACAGTGTTGTCATTCGTTTCATTTCCTTGTCAGCCATTTATTTGCAATAAATCAATGCTAACAGAAGAGATGTCACTCGCTTTAGGTAACAATATCATTGGACCTAAACCAGGCTAGGTTTTAGCCAGAAGGATAACGTCTTCAAAAGCTGACTCTGTAACACAATAAAACAAAGCCCAGCCGACAAACACTAAACAAGAACATTACAATTACAATTGCGCAACAAACGCGATATTATCCGAGTTTCCAGCCTGATTGCTACGGGCACGGTGCGACGCGGTGTGACCGATGCTGTGTGTTTGTGTGTTACTGTGCTACTAGGGATGGCACTGCTGGAAAACGGGCAGCTGAGTTGTGTGTGCGTAATTGGTCTAGCAAAGAGGTTCTGCAACCCCCAGGTTGGATTAGATGCTAGGATATTCTTACTTGTTGGTAATGTAATAATACTGAAATGAGGAATTCATTTGAAAAGAAGTCTTAAATAATCTATATAATTTGTAATTATCTCCGTAATACACTGATCTGCGAGTGGTGAAGTCATAAAATCATAACTATGGACAGAGACTAATGCTATGGGCCCATAAACCACTGCGCAGGAGCTATTAAAAGCTATTTTACTGCTTTACGAGGTTTCCTCCATAATTCACCGAGGTAACGATGGTTTTAACGGCTTCCTTCCTGAATTAAGAAAGACGAACTTATGACACAGCATGTTTTTCTAGCGTGAACTATGCATATGTTTATCTACTACTAGTTGCGACCCGTGGTTTCAGTATACTATGTCCTATTAATCATAGTCTACCCTTGTGCCAAATTTCATCTAAATCCGTTTAGCCGTTTTAGCGTGAAAGCATAACAAATAAATAAACAAATAAACTCATTTTACATTTATAACAATTAAGTTGGAATTCTACACTCCCGGATTAATAAATCGTGCCTGCATGCATTTTCATGTTAGATATAAAAAGGCCTGACAACATCAAATTACTGTGAAATCAAAGAAAATGTTTTGATGCAGTTTTGAAGCCGATATACTGGTCATCATTGATACAATTTTGAATTCACAACGATTTAAATAGCTAAAGAACTTATTACAAAAAAAGAGTCCAGGAGTGCACAAGCGGTACAGAAATTAGATTTTAGTAGGCAGGCACCTATAGATCTATTACATATTCGGGACCTCTGTAAAGACTGTAAAAGGCGACAGTAGCTTGGAACCTTACATACAATGTATTATCCACAATCTACGAAAAAATCGGAAAGAAGTAAATGGGGAAAGACCGTGGAAAAATGCGAAAAATAATGGAAGAGTAGAGAAAACTAAGTTGAAAGGATATGGATGTGATGAGGAGGAAGGAAACGCATAGAGTGATGAATATTACGAAAAATGGGGAAAGTAAGTGGCAAAGTATGTAAAAAGGGGGAGGAAATAATCATTAAAGTGCATCAAAAAATTCGTCTGCATCGCTGTCAGCAGGAAACGTGCCCAAAAGGCTGGCAGCATTGCCACGTTGTATGGCAAATGGCAATGCTGATTCTTTGGCCGAAGAATAGGCCAGCCCTTTGGTCACGTGAAGAGTCGACCAACCGCTTTGCGATGTCTTGATAAAAAAGTGGAAAAGACGTTGGAAAAATGCGAAAAATAATGGAAGAGGAGAGAAAAGCAAGTAAAAGTAAGTTGTAAGAAAACCATGGCTTGTTATGGATGTGATGAGGAGGAAGGAAACGTATAGGGTTATGAATGGAGAGATGATAATTATATGTATAGATGTTGAAGGACGGAGAGGAAGGCCAAAGAAAAGACGGATGGATTGTGTGAGGACTGATATGAAAGAGAAGGGAGTGAATGGTGTCGTGACGGTTGACAGGGGAGAATAGAAGAAGAAAACGTGTTGCGCCGACCACAAGTAAAGGCTCTTACATACTGGCGCGATTTTACGCGCGGCGCGACGCCGCCGCATTGTTCGTTGTAGTTTTCTCAGAAATTGTTTTGTTAAAATTCGCGTCGCGGGACGAATCGCGCCAGTATGTAAGAGCCTTTACATGGGACAAGGGGAGGAAGATGGTGATGGGGCACTTAACTCGTGTAAAGAGGGAGAAAGCATTGAACAAACTTAAATAGGCATTGCTTTACTTATAGCCTTTCAATTATAGTAGAATATACTTTCAGCTTTTGAAGAATACGACCACGAAGGTGATGTAATGCATTCAAAAGTTGAAATAACATATCGTAGATCAAAACATTGCGCGCGCGCACATCAACCCTAATTGGACCACACGCACAATGCGAACAAAAGTGAAAGTGCATGAATTTGGAGATATTATAATTTTTGTAAACAATGGGAAAATCTACGGGAAATACTTACCGAAATTGTATGGGAATTGTAGAATTTGTAGCTCGCAGTGTGAAAGTGTTGCAGTTTTAGAAGTTGTGAAGTTGTTGTCTTTAGTTAAAAAGGTTCTGGTGAAAAGATTGGGCAGTTTATTGTAATAAATAATTGAAATATAAATAAAAAACAAAAACATCCTACAAAATGAAGTCATCATCATCTGCCTAGCCTTTTCCCAACTATGTTGGGGTCGGCTTCCAAAATGAAAAGTACCTAACTTTAATTTCGGAACTCCGTGTCTTTGATTTTGTATTTTGATTTTTTTATATAATTACGTAGTTAGGTAATAAAATACAAAACATCCTCCATTTTTTTGAGTCGGTTAAAAATCTTGTTCAATACATTACGTTCAAGTAGCAATCTTAGGAATTGTGATAAAATTAAAAATAAGTTGTTAGGAATTAATATTTCATGTCGAAGATTTGTAGCGACAGAAGTGGACCTAAATCGCACTTTTATGACAGTTATCAGTTTAGAGGTTATCAGGGACCACCGGACCAGTCAGAGCAAGCATCTAAATTCAATATTCGAATTCAAATTCTATAAATATTTTATTTCACATAAACCTACATGGGCACTTATGAATCGTCAGAAGCTAGGTGCACGGTTCCAATTGGTCCTTTCCTATGAAGAAGAGACGGCAAGACAAGTCTTTGACAAGCTTACTTACACACAAATCAGTCCACAGTCAACTTGCTAGTCTCCACAAATCGTCGCATAACTGAGATTATGTGTGTCGCATACGACGGCGACTAAACCAATCTCATGAATATGCTATCACCTCCCGACACAGTTACCTCACGGGGCCCATGCAGCAGGTCGAAGACAGAATGTCCACTACACACAATCATAAGAATGCTTTGATCGGTAGACAACTTCTTTTACGTAATCAAAATTCACTGACAGACAACGCACAGCCTAAACTGCTGGGCCTAGAAGATTGTTTTTTTTTGTGCGGGAGTTCCTTTTATAACGAAGTTAAGCATTACGGAAGGATTTTTGAAAATTCATCCCCTAATGGGGTTAAATAGGGGATGAAAGTTTGTATCATCTGCCTAGCCTTTTCCCAACTATGTTGGGGTCGGCTTCCAGTCTAACCGGATGCAGCTGAGTACCGTATTTTATATGGAGCGACTGCCTATCTGACCTCCACAACCCAGTAAATGGGTAATACGATACCCCTTGGTTAGACTGGTTGTCAGACTTTCGTGCTTCTGACGATTCGTAACGACTGTCAAAGATCCACAAATGACAGCCGGGACCAACGGCTTAACGTGCTTTCCGAGGCACGGAGGAGTCTCGATATGTGAAAATGGTCACCCATCCACGGACCAACCCCGGCAAGCGTAGCTTAACCTGATGTATCGACCCGAGCGGCTGTTATTACTTAGCTACGAGCTCCTACGGATGAAAGTTTGTATGGTAGTTGGAAATTTTTATCGATGGGACATCTTATCGGGCATACAGCTTGTATGAACTTAAAATGCATGAACATTCGAAACGTCGATCTTAATAATACCATACGAAATAAGTGTGCTCTCACGGAGAGGAGACCTGTGTCCCAGCAGTGGGAACGGGCTGATTTTGCTACAAGAAACATGAGGCATCAAAAAAGTGACGTCAAAAAAAATGACACCTTATCTATTCCGTGTGTGGAACGATGTATGGCTCCAAATAGCAAACATGTGGACAAACAAAGCGAGCAAGGTTAGGTACCAATTACCTGCCTACATCATCTGCCTGCCTAGCCTTTTATCAACTATGTTAATCGGCATCCAGTCTAACTGCATGTAGCTGAATATCAGTATTTTACATGGAGCGACTACTTATCTGACCTCCACAACCCAGTTACTAGGTAACATGATACAATTTGGATAAACTAGTTTTCAGACTTTCAAGCTTCTTTTTCTCGTAACGACTGTCAAAGGCATTTTTTGTATTTGTTCCATCTTGCTGTAGAGATTGAATACTTACTGAACATAGAGAAATAATTATAGTATAGAGTGCGCGCAACAAACTATGAACAGTAGACATGGGTTTAAACAACACGACGTTCCTCACCACACTCACTCACGAAATTCATTCATTTGTATGTCACAGTGAAACGGTACAAAATGTTATTTTGAGGTGTTGGGACATTCAATCATTTTGTATGGGATATTTGAAGTGCCTCTTATATATCCTACCCAACACTAATCTATAGCTCACTTGTCTACGATGCGCACTAAGCGATTTGTGCAATACGCGCACTCTATGTAATATTATATCTCTATGTAACTGAACCTTCTGTCAAGTTATTGTTTATGTGAAGGCGTGATAGAGGACCTTGCCGGATCTGGTAAACGAATGGTGTGGGTAAATGTTATTGTGTCTTGGGAGTAGGACCTATCAGTACGTGGGTTGTTTGAACTTTGAAGTCAACAGTAGTAGTCTGATAGTGTAGTACATAGAATTTCCACAGTTTCAAATGATATGTCATCCTATATATCTTCTAAAAGATCCTCTAGATGTAGCTTGTTATACATTTCTAGGGGGTGAGGTTAACTTAATTATCGTCGATTTCTTGAAATTATTTCTAACAATTTCGTAGAATGTAGGTATAATATTTTGTTGTGTAGGTATGTTTTGTTGATTTGCATAATTTCATGGTCAACTGGTTAACATAAAATAACAGAAACCTACTTAAATAGGTAATTTATCCAGTTTGAAGACTTTATCAGTTCAATATGATATAAGATAATTAATTTCCCACTACATTCCTCCTTACATAAGTCACTCTTCATGAGCCTTAGTAACTAATCACAAAACCTTTCAAACTTGTCGATGTCGTGACTAACTGGTTTTACCAAATACAGAAAACACTTTCTTTTGTACCGTTTGCGTATCAATTTACACAATGTGGCTTGTCTTCCCTTGCAGGTGAAGTGAACAACGGGTACGTCACCGACGCGACATCTGTGTCCGGCTCAAGGAAGTCTCTCGCCCTACAACCAGTTCTCATCATGCATCCCCACGCTACCATGGACATGGACACCTACTCACATTACTCCGGAAGAACGGCCCGATCAAAACACGGCATCTACGCCAACACTATGCATAATTACCAACTGTAATCTTGTTATAATGTAAATCTACGCACTTTTGGTCTTGATACTTCTTAAGAAGTACCGCCACTCGCCACTAGATGACGTTGTTTTAAATTATTTCTGAAAATACAAATTGTAGATTCTAAGATTTTTAAATTGTAAGATATTTTTGTAGGAATGTAAATAATCCTTAATGGTTTTGTACTGTACTTAAATATATTTTTATAGAATTTGTATTAAATTTAAGGTTTTCCGTCCGGTAATAATGAAGATAAACTGCCTTTACTAAACTTTCAATGTTGAGATGCCGACTATTGTGCCTCGAACATCAACGAATACAGACAACGACTTAATATAATGTGCCTTGTAGAAAGCGTAATGTAATGTTGTTATTAATTTGATAATTATATAAGTTTCTTAGAATTGTGTTGCACTTATTCATATTGAAACCTGACACCTTCATTCCTTCAACTGCTTGTACCTGTCATCGATTGTATGACAGCATCATCCGTACTGAATGCAAAACAGGGCCCTGTTTATCAAAACTTACAAGTCTACACGGTCCCAAGTTACCTAGAATGTTAATTTTCATTAAATTCATAGCTCAGCTCCATATTCATAATCAGCCTTAATGTTCCCACTGCTGGGACACGGGCATCAGGTCATCTCTCTCTTTTGACCACATTCTAGAAAAGGAAATCGAATTTACATATTTTATTGCGGTACTTGTAAACTTGTAAGACGGAACAGAGAGTCGCCGGACACTCTCAGGATTTGTTATGATTTTCTACAAGTTGTAACTTACAATTTTTATTGCTAAACAAAATCACGATTAGAAGTGTGAAAATGTAAGTACTTAAAACTAAATAATGACATTTGGTAATACAAGGCTTGTAAGTTTTGATAAAAGGGGCACTTTCTTATTTTTTATCCCCTTTATATCTTTGTGGGTTCTGAAGAGCCCCAAGAAACAATTAGGTAACTTTAGATATGCCGTATGATGCAAAATACACCATTATGTTGACGTTAACGTTTTATTTAGGTGATCGTACGCAAATCATAATACCTACTGTCCATGTCTATATCGCCAATAATATTATGTACGCATCGGATTTGGATTGATATATCAATAATAAAGACAAGACAACTTACATAGGTACCTGCTTACTTACCGCCTTACTAATAAACGTTGTATAGCGCCTGTATAGTTACACAACGCTTTGTCTTCTTCTATCAAAAGTCAAATTATTTTTGAAAGAAGAAGACAAAGCGTTGTGTACCTAACTATACAGGCGCTATACAACGTTTATTAGTAAGGCGGTTAATGTTTTTTCAAGTCTTCAAAACCGTTCAAAGCGGGGGCGGGCCGCTAGTTCGTTAACTAGTCTTGCAAACGAGAGAAGCAACAAGGCTCTACAGTAAATAAAACAACTTTTTTTCCTCAAACTTTTTCATTTATTGAGCTGCCACACGGTGCTATGCGTGAACCCGTTGTTCTCCATACAGCTGTGTTCAGGCAGCTGGTACTTTTCTAGGAGTGTCATGGACCGCCTCCGTCTGGCTGTCAGTCCGTGACGACCGGGGTCACCTATCAGGACCTGTAGATTGTATCCAGAGCTTTGAATATGTAAGTACTAGCTGCGCCCCGCGGTTTCACCCGCGTAAGTCTCGATCCCGTGGGAGTATCGGGATAAAAAGTATCCTATATGTTAATCCAGGTTATTAACTATCTGTGTGCCAAATTTCATCCAAATCGGTTCAGTAGTTTTTGCGTGAAAGAGTAACAAACATCCATCCATTCCATCCACCCTATACTTACAAAGTCTCGCGTTTATAATATTAGTTAGAAGTTAGATAATTACATTAGATAGTATGTCTAGTAATAGAGTCGCGCTGCAGAAGAACTTAAACAAACAAGCCAACTTTGTTATGCTGCTGGAGTGCTGGGGGCTTCAAACAGTCACTTTGGTAGAATCATAATAAGAAAATAATACGAATCATCGTAAAATGTCACAAACTGACAATTCATAAATGATCTACGTGCGATTCATTTACGTAATAATTCATATGTTTGACCGTTTTCTATGGAGATTCGTAAATTAGAGGAATTGCTAATGACAGCTGGAAATTCAGGAAATGAAATGCTTTTAGAGGAATTGCTAATGTGGCCGTTTTAGGCCCCGGTGGTGTGGTGTGGTGGGTACTTTTGGGCATAATATATACCTAAATTGGGTTTGTATGTTCAGTCCAAATTGCTGGTCGAAAAATAAGAATGTAGCTATGTACTTATATATTTTTGAAAACCCCAAAAGAAATTGATACTTTTTGCATTAAGACTGACATCCCATTTCATCCTGTATTGGCCCACTGCTGGGCAAAGCACAGCTTACCATTGTTCTTTGTGCGTTGCCGTCTCCGACCAATCTCCCATCAAATTGCATGTAGGTAAGTTATGTTTGCGCCCCGCGGTTTAACCCGCGTAAGTCTCGATCCCGCGGGAATATCGGGATAAAAAGTATCCTATTTCCTATTCCAGGTCATGGTCTACCCATGTGCCAAATTTCATCCAAATCCGTTCAGCCGTTTAGCGTGAAAGAGTAACAAACAGACAAACTCACTTTCGCATTTATAATATTAGTTAGGATTTGCACTTCTACCAGAGTGCTATTAAAAATGAGATGAGAGGTCTAATCTTTGAAACAAATCGTTAAACTTACCGCCTTTCCATCTTCGCTTAGCGTGTGCAGCCATTGAAACAGTAGATTAGCAAATTCTTCATCATAAAACATGTCACCAATCAGAATCGTATCAAATTCTCTACAACGGTCGCCAACTAAGTTTGTAGTACTAGTTTCAATAGTGACGTCATTCAGCCTCGCATTCATTTCTGTAGCGGTAACGGCAACTGTGAACATGAACGGTAATTTTCGCTTATATTTCAAGCGGGGATGTAGCTCAGTGGTAGAGCGTTCGCTTTGCATGTGAAAGGCCCCGGGTTCGATCCCCGGCATCTCCAAACTTTTTGATTGTTTTATTGTATTTTATACGAAGTTTCTTCACGCTAGTTTCACTTTGGTATAACAGCAATCTTCAAGCTTTTTACATAATTTTACAGCGTTTGCATTATAAAACAGAATTCATTAAAGTAATGAATAAAAAATAATCTAAATTCATGTAAGGAAATAAATTAGACCAGGCAAACTTACAATCATCAATGTCATTGGCCACCACTCTCTTGGCTCTCATTTTAGCTGCAGCTATGCTTCCCGCTCCACAGCCACAGCCGACGTCCAGAACTTTACGGTTCCTGATAAATTCGCTATTATCTAGGATAAATCTGCACCAAAGAACATGTTATCTATTAAAATATGTTTTATTTTTGTCCAGTGAAAGTATCCTAATATCATTAAATATAAATTGAAAATTAACAAAACTTGAGACAATTCAATTATTAATACCAGCGCCATCTACTAGTTTTATTTGTAACTGCTAACTAAAGTAGGTCATTAAACTACAACATGGTGTTTCAGGGTTGATTCATTAGCGGGCTGGATAACTAGATGGCGCTAAGTGCTCTGTAGGTTCACGTTCGAGGCTATTTGTACACTACAGACGACTTGATTTATTTCAGGAAATAAGAACTACAGTAACCCTAGGATATTATGCTCCAAAGCGCGCTTGTAAACCTCGTGCTGGAGTTTCAAAAACCAGTTTGACCACCATTGTGTCAGTGTATGGAGAAGGCAGTGCATCAGTCCATAATTCTCCGTTTGTGACAAATTGGGAGATCTCCCTAAGACGTTCAGGAAAGGTGTTCAAAGTTCAATAAAAGGTCTATTAGTAAAAGACTTTTCATAGCCCAAATAGAACTCCGCTGCCCACTTCCTCTTCTCCCACCAGCTCTCAGAGAACACAGTTTGTGGATATGGGGGCTTTTACTCTGCAGTGGCACAAAACAGATAAGTAGTTAAGAGTCAATACCTACGCAGAAAAAAAAAGTTGAAAAACACAATTCTAATTACGGAAAAACGGAAAGTCCAACAATTAATTGTTTGCTTCTGCGTTAGGTACGTAACACTATAATGAGGATCAAAACAATGAACGTATTCATGAATGAATTAAATAAATAAAGCAGGTTTGTTCGGTGCAAGTACAATACAATGGTATTTACATTTGCCAAAATTCACTAACAATTGTACACTATGTATAGAAGCTAATGAAACTAATTTAGATCCAGAACAGAATTAATTGTTCGCGGAAGCAGTTTTACCAAGTTTCTGGCAATTATCAACTTCACAATTCGATTCTAATGATGCACACTTTGCAACTTCTTCGAATCAGAAACCGTGTTAAAATTTTGAATATTACTGGAACAAAAAGGAAAATTGGGGTTATTTGAGGGTATCGGGGGTTCTTAGAAAAGCCGCTAATGATTACGGAAAGGTTACATCGAAATACAATGAAGGAACGTTTGAACTAGTTGACTGTTTTGTATTTTCGCAAGAGTCCGTACCGTTATCTACGTTGTCTCGCCAAAACACTCCGTGTTTTCAACCTCATAGGGGATAGATAGTGCCCAGTCTTACCGAAGGGGTATTGTATTACCCAGTAACTGGGTTGTGGAGGCAGTCGCACCATGTAAAGTACAGGTCAGACTGGAACTGACTGGACTGGAATCCGGTTAGACTGGAAGCCGACTCCAACAAAGTTGGAAAAGGCTAGGCAGATGATGAGAGGATAGTGGCCTTAGTTCTAAAGACAATAAATATTATAATATTATTATTACAGTGGAGTTTCTTGCCCATTCTTCTCCATACGAAAACTACCTTTAGGAAGGGGCAACTAGAATCAGTTCTATTTCTTTGTTTAGACGTTCAAAAGTGCCTTATATGTGCCTATTTGAAATAAATTATTTGACTTTGACTCTCAGACCAAATAGAATACCAAGGCAGAGCGCTGTCAACAGTGACGTGAGGCCGGTTTCGTAAACATGTGTGCACATATTTTGGTGTAGTTTGATTGTAAATGGTTGTAAATGTGTGCGTGTGAGCGTGTACGCACAGAGCGTTGGTGTAGTTTTGGCATGCTTCACTGTATTGTTCGCAGCGCTCTGTCTTTTGACTTTGACTATTATTTTTCTGAACATAAAGCCAGTTTAAATTATCAATAATTCCGAATGAATTCATAATTATAAGAAAAAACCCATAGAGCAACCCTTTTGTCTAATGACCTATGGACAAGTTATTCCAAGTTGCACCAAACAGCATTCCAAAAAGCATTAATGATCTAAGATTCTAAATATGAAATGACTGCATATCTCGCTTGTCTATTGTGGAAAAAAAATGTGTGATCTCTATCTGGAAAACACACTGTCTGCCTTCACATATACGATGGCTTATATAAACACGAGCTGGTTCCAAGTAAGTGTGGGCAGGCCAGCAGCCATACCTAAGTCTCTGGCATATTTCCAACCCCGAGCTAACAATAAAGAGTTTGCGAAATTCCTAGAAAGACATTTAGAAATTTTCTAGTGTTCAGCTTCAGACTAATCCAGTAATACTGAGAATCCTCCCTCTAGGGGGGGACGAGTGACTGTCACCACCCCCTTAGGGGAGGTTCTGCGAAAACAGATATACTGCGGCTAAGTTTTCTGAGAATTTCACGGATTTTTTGCGTTCCAAGGATTATGTTATAGTTTCTGTGAATGTAATTGTTTCTAACAGTTGTGTGATTTCATCTTTATTTGTTTGTTTCGGAGACATTTGCTTTAGACTTATTAAAATGGATTATCTGATTAAATTTTATGACGCGTCGGTAGGTAATCTTTGCAAACACGTAAAGCCTCGAACAATATTACTTGCAGTTTGTGTGTCTGAATAAAGTAGTGTAAGTTATGTAATTAGTGTGTAGATAAAGTTTCCACTTTCCGAGGGGCTCGTGGCTAAATCATAACAGCCACACGGGTCGATCGAAGGATAAGCTACGCTTGCCGCGGTCGGTTCGTGGAGGGGTGACCATCCATTACATAAGACGCTCCGTGCCTCGGAAAGTACGTTTAGCCGTTGGTCTCAATTGTCATTAGTAGATCTTTGACAGTCGTTACGGGTAGTCAGAAACCCAAAAGTCTGACTACTGGTCTTGCCAAGGGGTATCGTGTGTTACTCAGTAGTAATTGGGCTGTGGAGGTCAGATAGGCAGTCGGTCCATGTAAAATACTGGTATTCAGCTGCATCGTAAAGATACCACTTTCCAGTGGCACCATATTTTTAGGTCACAGTATAATAAAGTAGGTAAGCTCGATATAAATCGTTTGACGGACACTGAACAAGATATAAGTTTTATTGTTATTGCGACTCCGCGTTTAGTGTCCTGTAACGTGTTATGTAACATAGAGGGTCCCGTCTATGAAGTTTCTAGCCCGTTCTTCTCCATAGGAACCTCTTTCTGACCGACCAACTCCTTGACAGTAATTTAAAAGTAAATTAATGTTTCGAGTTTGAGCATAGCAACAACGAATCATCTCTATTCGACCCACGTGTACCTACAGACCTTACCCGGGCCTTTTGCGAACTCGCGACCTCGTCTGGCACTGCGGGTCAAGGACACGACCGCGCGGCTTGAGGTCGTGACCTCGAGTGAGAGTGACTCACCTCGGGGGTTGAATCATCTTGTTTGAACCCCGCAGGGCAGTTATTTGTTGTGGCAACAGCACAACGGTAGCCGGTACAGTAATTACGATAGGGAAACGAGTGAGTCTGTAATGAGTCATCTAGTGTTGTTATACAATAGATTCTGTAGTGTTTACTTAAAGTTAATACTTATATCAGTCGTAAAATTATTAAACGTCTATTGCTAAAGTATTGTCTATATAGTATGTTAACTAACAAAGGGCGTTCGTTGTTGACCCGCAACAGTACCTATACTTAGCGTCCATTCATGCAAAAAAAAATAACAACTAAAAATCTTTTTTTTAAATAGGTACATGACGTGAAATATTCACAAAACTAATAATAATAGAATTGTTTCCTGAAACTGAAGGTTTCATGCTTGCGATCCAGGATCAAATAATAGCCACTCGTAACTACAGAAAGACCCCAATCAGCCGACAGACACATGCAGGCACTGCAACAGTGCCTCTGAGACCATTCAACACATAACAGGGGCCTGTAAAACACTCGCACAGACAGATTATAAACACCGACATGACCAAGTTGCTGCAATCATACACCAACACTGAGCACACAAATATAAACTTATAGGTGAGATGATTCCATATTATAAGTACAAACCTGAAACCATTTTAGAAAACAGGAATCAGAAAATCTATTAGGACCGAACAATAATTACAGATAAAACTATACATTACAACAGACCCTGATAACACCGTTCACGACAAAATAAATAAAACATTTTACTTCATAGATATAGCTATACCTAACTCACACAACATTCAAACTACAATATCCGAAAAACTTAGTAAGTACCAAGACCTCGCCATAGAAATAAAAACGCAATGGAAGGCACAAACCGTCCAGATCGTCCCTATATATAGTACTGTAGTGTAGTGCCAAAGGCTCTTACACAAAGTCTTAACACTCTACACAATACATGCTCCAAAAAGCCACCATTCTTAACACCTGCCATCCTGCATCATCCGAAAGTTCCTGACTTCTTCTACATTATCATCCACCTTTTCAATTTAAATTTCCTTACACACTTGGTTCCGGCCCGTGTGTAAGATTGTAGGTCTCTCCAAAGAGAAGAAAAATAAAGAACATAAATAAAATAATAATAATAATTTATTGATATGAATCCTTAGAACAAGTTTAGTATCTAACAAAGTTCTCAATATTTAAGGCGTACAAAAGCTGAAACCCTGACTCACTTTCAGTTCCTCACTTTATGTCCTCTAGAGGGCGCCATTTTTAATTTAATGTGACTTCACATAGCCTATAACCAGCGGACAATCGCGACGCTTCTAACGATACCTCATTTGTCAAATTGTGATAAGTGGTTTGGAAGATAGGAGGGAACAGATGAACATACATACATACATACCGGTCAAAATCATAACCCTCCTTTTTTCTTCGCCGTAGTCGGGTAAAAAAGGATTTGTAAACTTTCCAAATGCCTTTCTTATACCTAAAACCGGTTACAACTTAAATTCATTGTTATAATTGCAATTCATAATCAATATTTTCGACAGTTGTCTAGCCATATTTCATATTTCTATACAGTAATAAATATTTGAGAGTTATTTGCGAAGTTACCAACTTTCAGCGTAAACGCTCTGAATGGAAAAGTTGATATAAATGATCAAACTTTGATGAAATACCCAAACACCCCTGCCACACATGTTTGAAACATGTGATCAAATATTGTTGCTATGTCTGGCGCCTAAGCCTAAGACGATGATGATCTACAAGTATAGAATGAAACTTACAGTAAATCTGAAATGAAACAAGCCTGGAAAAATTATTGCAAATGATGACTAATTACTCAGTGGTACTTCTCAAGCTGCAGTCGTTGTTTATTTGTTTTTACTCCTCCTTTTGCGTTGTGGATAATTTCTTCGGGGACTTTACGAACAGTTCCATTGGCTGCGAGGGGAATATTGTACACTCGGGAACATTCTACAAAGTATGTAGTTGATGTAGGTACAACGTGGGGAAGACCAACAAATAGTCACTGATTCAAATGTTGTGGTAGTTATGATCCGGATTTATAATAAATTATTATAAATCCGTAAATTGGGCAAAGAAAGATTGTGTTTTTAACCGACTTCTTCAAAAAGGTAGGTCAGTATGATATTTTTTTTTGTGTTTATGTTGCCGGGCACAAATCCAGAATCTAAGCTGCACTGTGAAATAACGAATAAAAACTTTTTACCAAAAAACAATTGACTTTACTTTCTTTTGTTTTTTTTTGGAAGTCGGATGTTTTTTTTTTTGTAAAAAGTTTTTCCAGCAGACCTGCGAAAGGGGAAACGAAAATGAAATGTAGACGTCATGTAGATGGTACCGTACACCCTGCCTACTCTGCGGGGTAAACTGAGGTGATATTATTATAATCTAAAGCTAATAATGTACATAGAATTTCATAAATAAATAAATAAAAAAAAAAAGCCTTTAATTTCTTACAGAAAATGCTAGTTAATAAGTTAGTTAGTATTAATTAGAAAGGTGTTTTTTTTTTTTTTTTTAATTTTTTTGAATGTTTAGTGGTTTTTATATAAATAGTTTTGGATATTTATTTTTGAATAAAATTATTCTGTAAGAACCCCTCTGCAGGTAAAGGCCTCCTCCAAATTGAGCCAGTTTTCTCTGGATTGTGCTGTTTGTGTCCAGTTTGGACCCGCTATGCGTTTGATTTCGTCCTCCCATCTGCTGGAAGGTCTCCCCTTCTTTCTTTTGCCTATTGGCCCCCTCCATTCTGTCACTCTTATTGTCCACCTTTGGTCTTGCAGGCGTGCTATGTGTCCGGCCCACTTCCATTTTAATGCAAGAGCTTGTGCTAAGCCGTCTGTTGCTTTCGTGATGTTGCGTATTTTTGTATGCCTTATTTTATCTATTCTTTTTATGTTTAGCATACTCCGCTCCATTCCTCGCTGGCACTAGAATTTCATAGGTAACCAGTAATTGTTCATGTACTTTGGACACGACAGCCTTTTCACTTGACAGTCACACTACTATGAATCATTTTATAATTTCCATGTCAACTATTTTTCCTGGTATACCAAACATTCTTCGATATGATTATGTGATATAGTTATAATATTGATTAGTAGTAATTAATAAGGAATAGGTACAGCACATAGCATTACGCCTGTATTCCCCGAAGGGTTGGGCAGAAGTGTCCTACTACAGTAGGTAGCTACACCCACATTTCGCCAGTTATGTTTAAGTCCCATGTAATAGGGGGCGAGCCTATTGCCGTTAACCGCACAAATCCAGACTCCGGGCTGCCACTGAGAAATTCCAGATAGAAAAATCCAATAACATTTTGCCCGACCCAGGAATTGAACCCAGGACCTCACGCTCAGCAGTAGCGCTTGCAGGATCATGGTTAGATTGTCAATCTGTTTTGGCAGAGCCGTACATAATAAATAGTACTCACGGCTACATAACAAGCTATACATTTACAGTATAAGCTGACCTCTCATTGTACGGAAATCCTATACAATGCGAGATCGGTATAAACTGGAAATGTATAGCTTGATGTGCAGCCGTGTGTATACCCGCATTTTGTAAGTTATAATATGCTGTACATTGGTGGTACTGGGAAATTTCTGATGGAAAACCCGACACTTTGTCTGACCTGGAAATAGAACCCAGGATCATAATAAATGCAGTCGTGCAATCAAAATCAATGAAGTGAATCAAGTGTCAAACACAACAAAAGCTACCATTTTTCATTCACAACAAAGATATAATTTGGGAAATCATAAAAGGTGTTTTTTCTCGTTGAACATGAAAAACCCAGCTATTGATCACTAAAGCACATGCTCATAACGATTCATATTTGTTTTTCTAATATCGACAGACGTTATCAATGAGAAAACCGATACTTTGTATGCGCGTGACCATTGAAAGTATGCAACGAATGGAATTACAATAAGCTGCATTGAAAAATGAATCTAAAAGTGATCGGTATAAATATTATTTTAAACATAAATAGTATCATAATTTTATCATTTAAAAACACTCTTGTTATGCAAACTACAACCTTAAATCTATAACTTTAAAGATTGGTTTAAAGAGAACATTTTGGGTGACAGTGACTCATGCAAAGGGTTTTTCTGGTCTATTCATAGTACAGACATTGTCTACACTAATGTTTTACTAGGAATTACATTCTATCTTGTTAGGGTACTTGGTACTTGGTTCCTTTGAAGTTTTTAACAGCTGTAACCGCTTCTTTAAAACTACCTAGTTACCTAGGTAAGTCGTTTCCGATTTTTTTGTTTTTCTGTAATTTCATTTGGTTCATAAAAAACGTAACGTTTAAACGTCAAAATTAAATTATGTTTTAAAACCAACACCCTAATATCGTAATACGCGATCAATCACATTCTAAATCGGTTTGAAACAAATTTCTAATCCATTGTTTCATAAGTTCGAAAAAAAATCTGCTCAACAACGTAAATAATGCAATTAATGTTGTTGAACTGTCAAAATGAAACAGATTAGTCTTAATAGGTTACGAAAATAATTTACGCAATTAGATAATCATCTGATACGTTCCCGACTGTCTGAGAAGAAAGACCGAAACAAACTCAGAGGTCACACGTCTCTTTTGAACTCCAGACATAATATTGGTCAGGCCATACGAAGACCATGCAGATTCGTGTCTGAGATGGTCTTTTGAGGAAAGAACCAACCACACAGATTTGAGTGGACTTGTCCTATTCCTATCAAATTATTGTGGTAGGTATTTACCTACTTGTGACCACATCCTTAACGGACTTAAACCAACGTAGAGTTTAAAAGGGAAGTAAGTTATCCGTACCTACTAATTAATTAAATACAATCACCCATTGTAGACTGATAATTTGGCACAGATTCGCCCTATTGGCTATTGGCTCAACTTTTGAGAACAATAGAACAAAAGAGTTGGCACGTGCTATCCTTATAATGATTGTTAATCTTTAATGCATATGTAACTAAAGTTATGATTTATGAATTTTGTTGAGTGAAAGAACACAGATAGTTTTATTTAATTTTTGGTAGATACCTAGTAGTCAAACAATCCCTCTAAATTCAGTAGATATCATATCTAGATACAGTAAACAATGTATAAATATAAATACCTAAAATTATTATTATCACCTGTACTCATTAGAACGAATCAAGGTTTTTTTACTTCATTTAATTGTTTTTTTTGGAAAAAAAAATGTTCATTGATTTCATCAATACCTATTGGAACAGAATAGATACTTCGTTCTCTTTTTTATCTATAAAACTAATATTTCGCAAACATTATGGTAAATTGCTTCACAAATATTACAAAATGGGCAAAGCATGGGCCCTTCTCAAATCGTTTTATTGCTTGTTAATTTGGATCTTCTATTTGTTCGTAAATGCTTAACAATGTGCTAGATAAGAAAATAACAATGGAGTTTTTTTTTCTCGCTCGGTGGCCCAAAATTCCAGACTTTTGGGCAGCAAAACCTCAGGTAAAACATTCTAAAGAGCTCGCCTATAGATATGACCGGAAGGAAGAAAGCCCATTGAGAATATTAAACCGCATTGCACGTGGAAAAGAGACAGAAACACATTTCCATACGTTCGAGGGAGGCAGAACGCTACAGCCAATATCAGTGAAAGGAGATAGCACTATTGTTTCTAGTTAAAAGACAAGGATAGAGCACGATGAGTCATTTGGAAGAATTTTTCAGGATAGTAGTGCGGTGAGTCATTTTTGGGAGTACGGTAATGTTATGAACAGTTGATTTATGAAATCGGGGCATCCGATAGCGAATTAGCTTACATAAATGATAATATATTACAGACACTACAGTCCCACACACTTTTGTCTGAAGAACATTTTTACAAACTGTAATTTTTTATTCAACTCATACTTAATGGTTCAGTATCAGAGCAGTTCAGCTTCAGGATCAGAGGAGCTCGTGGCTAAGTAATAACACCCGCACGGGCCGATCCATTAGGATAAGCTACGCTTGCCGGGGTTGGTCTTTGGATGGGTGACCATCTTTACATATCCAGACTCCTCCGTGCCTCAGAAACCAGACCACGTTAAGCCGTTGGTTCCGGCTGTCATTTGTGGAACTTTGACAGTCGTTACGGGTCGTCAGAAGCCCGAAAGTTTGACAAACAGTCTTACCAAGGGGTATCGTATTACCCGGTTACTGGTTTGTGGAGGTCACAGGGTGAGAAGGGTGGGAAGTGAGTATGTTAATTGGGCAGGTATTCAAGGAGGCGGACTATAAGGGATCTCGTGCACTAGACGGCCACGACCACGATTAGTGGTTGCAGCGACTAGGTAAACTATAAAAATTGATACTAATCGCACTCTTGGTCGCAACGACCAACTAGCCGGAGACCGGGACACAGAAAACGGACCACCATTGGTAGAAGTCGTGGCCGCCTAGTGCGCCAGATCCAGAAAGTTTGACAACCAGTCTTACAAAGGGGTATCGTATTACCCAGTTACTGGTTTGTGGAGGTCAGATAGGCAGTCACTCCATTTAAAATACTGGTATTCAGCTGCATCCGGTTAGACAGAAAGCCATCGTTGGGAAAAGGCTAGGAAAATTGTTTGAGCTAGGAATGTGATCATGTGAGTGTAGGTACTTCATACAATTTCTGTTGGAGAGGCATCCATGTGTAAGTTGTTAGGTCCATAAATAAATGAATGACACATTATTTCTTCAATTCAAAACTATAAATAAACTCTTTGAAAGTACCTGATACTCTTCGCAAACATCCGTTTTCCTTATTCATACTAATGTTATAAATGAGAAAGTAACTCTGTCTGTTTGTACTTTGTACCATTTCACGTCTTCGCGGCTGGACGGATTTCGATTTAATTTGGAACTCAGGTAGACTATGATCTGGGTTAAGGCATAAGATTCTTTGTATCCCGGTAGTAAGGTCCCATCATGGAGTCGTTTTCGACCTCCAAGCTTTCAAATCTGTGGAGAAAAGCTAGTTCATCCTTACATATTATAAAACAAAGTCCTCCGCCGCGTCTGTCTGTCGTCCTGTTCCCGATAAACTCAAAAACTACTGCACCGATTTTTATGCTGTTTTCACCAATGGATAGAGTGGTTCTCGAGGAAGATTTTAGTATATAATAACCCACGCGGACTAAGCCGCGAGCATCAGCTAGTTAGGTATAGACAAATGATTCACTGCCACTGTCAAGTACCAACTTCATTACGTCTGGGGTTGATAACTCTTAGAACATAGCCACATATTGGCACATGTGTGCATGGCGTGGTACTCGCGGCCAGTACTACGAATTTGATGAGTAACCCGATTAGATTAGATAAGCTGAATTATATCAGTGCGTATCTTGGTTACCATTGCATTTGGATTTATTTGAAAACTGGTGTTTGCTGGCAAGCTATATATTTCCAGTTTATGCTGATCTCGCGTTGTATAGGATTTCCGTGCAATGCGAGGTCAGCATAAATAGTTGTAGTTTCTTTTACGTATCAATTTAACAGTGTCAATGTAACAGTAATTTTATATTCTTTTTAATAGACTGAAGATTTTTAAACCATTTGATCACCTGGGGGCCTAAAACAGCCACATTAGCAAATCCTCTAAAAGCAATTCATTTCCTGAATTTGCAGCTGTCATTAGCAATTCCTCTAATTTGACACAAAAGCTATTCATAATGTGTGGACCATTTTACGAATCTCCATAGAAAACTGTCAAATAGATGAATTATTTCGTAATATGAATCCTCAGTTTGTGACATTTTACGATGATTCATATTTTTCCTATTATGATTCTGCCAAAGTCTTAAAGATTTTGTCTTCGCCCCTAAGCTTGTTTAGAGGCTGGTGCAGCATAACAGCAGCAGCATGGCAGCACCTTTGTAAACTAATTTATATTGTAACCTTTTATTTTTCTTTTATTAAATTCGATAGGACATAAGAATATTGTCACCATAGGGGAAGACACTAACACCTGCAACACAGTCTTGACTAGCGCAGGTGTTAGAGAATCTTATTATATTGTAAATGTACTTATGTCAATAAAGTTTTTATTATTATTATTATTATTATTTATTTGTCTTTGACATTGCTCGGGACCCTAGGGTCCCGGACCTTTGGAAGGCGTACGAGGGGCCGAAGCCAACTCGCAGAGGCCCCTTAGACAATTTTAAATGGAATAAGGCACCAACCGACGATTATCCCTGTTCGCACTATGCAAGTGCAGCCAAGGACAACCCCCGGTTGGTGTAGGACTATTGCAGAACATGGAAACAAAGATATTGGGCTATGGGTTTGGGTGGCTAAGTGAAATGGTTATCTTGAACTATGGAAAGACTATGGCCCCTGCCTGACCAATGTTTTTAAATATAAAATACATAGATAAAACGGCAGGGGGTGACTTGCACACTCAATAATGGGCCCCCGAACACGGTCGCTAGCACAAAGTGACGAAGCGACAAGGGGGCAACACTTCCTGAGGTGCTTGAGGAGTGGAGAGGTATTCCAAGGCTTTCAGAACAATCCCAGAGCCCGGAAGATGGTCAAGATCCCTACGAGCACTTACTGGAATACTTCCTTCCTCCGAGCACATTTGCTCTTGCGAGTCTCCACTCAAGCCGGCCAATCAAGGCAAGAATGAGGTGGGAGCTCTGTTCCTCGTCATTGCTCACTCCAGCCGGCCAATAAAGGCAAGCCAGAGGTGAGGAACAAGACTTCTCCCGGGAGGTAGGGTCGGTGGGGTCGCTACTGCCCAACAGCTCGCCACAAGCTGCCCTGCGGGTTTTTGTATCTCTCTTGGTCTGGCTCCTCATCCTAGACCCGTTCCGGCAAAGTAAACTCTACCGGCACAGACCTAGAGTTCGGAGCGCGCAAGCCCCACCACGACGTCAACGTAGAGATACGGCGGTGGGGTTATTATTATTATTATTATAACTTCTTGTTCCAAACATCTTTATCAGCCAGCATCCCAGTTCTTCTCTCCCATTCAATCTTGCCAAAGTCAAATAGTCAGAGACTCATACATAACAGCATTGCACTTCACCAAATCCAGTAGTTCCCCAGCCACAAGCAAGCGGTCACTTAGCTGCTGTTGTGAAGTCTCATATTTTTCAAAAATATCCTTCAACAAGTGCTCCTTGTGTAGTATATCATTATAGAGGAGCTGGATATCAGTGTCATTTCCCTACATTTATCTAACTCAATAGTACAATTATTTACTTAAACTTTTTGTTAAGACAACACGTTCCTTTCTAAGAGAAAGATTTAACTTTAAGAGATTTTGTTTTTTGATTGCCCTCTGTGACCGTTTAATTAATTTCTTGATGTTGATGTATTTTTTTATTTTTTTGTGACACAACAATAGGACATAATGGTATGGGGTTATCACCAGTCAAATCTCTGCCATATCATCTTTCCCACAATTTTTTTATCATTTCCAATATCTTCCTCTATCCTTGTTTTTAGTCCCAAACCCAATTGACTCCTGTCAATTTTGTTCTCATTATCTCATAAGTATACCTATCGATAATACCTAATCATTAATCTTCGTTAATTATTAATGCTGGGGCTACACTTCGCGTTATCGCGAATTTTTCTTCGTGCGCTCTCTGTTGCTCAGCGAGACATCGAGGGGTGTGCGAGAGAGAGCACACGAAGAAAAGTTCGCGATAACGCGAAGTGTAGCCGTAGCATTCGACACTCAGCGCAAGTCCAAGTCTAACACGTTTCAACAAGACCAAGATAAGGATAACTTCCCACATTTATTACTATTTATTTATCAACATTCCTCTACTTCAGGTTATTCAACTGTGCGTAATTCCCCCGTTTATGCGTACGCGTACGGCGTACCTACAGTATTGATACTTTGATGCGAGGTAAACTCCCGCGCACTGCAGTGTTGCCCACATAAATTAATGTTTTATAACTCGGGTTTTGCTCTTATCACGTTTTCCTGTGCAATGAGAATGAGGACAATAGATTAATGTTTGTTTTGAAAATTGGTACGTATTAACATAGAGATAATACGAATTAAAACCGGCCAAGTGCGAGTCAGACTCGCGCACCAACGGTTCCGTACCATCCTACTAATAATATTATAAATGTGAAAGTTTGTGTGTTTGGATGTTTGTTACTCAATCACGCAAAAACGGCTGAATGGATTTGGATGTAATTTGGCAAACAGATAGTTTATAACCTGGATTAACACATAGGATACTTTTTATCCCGATATTCTCACGGGATCGAGACTTACGCAGGTGAAACCGCGGGGCACAGCTAGTTATCTATAAAAACGGCAAAAATATCACGTTTGTTGTATGGGAGCCCCCCTTAAATATTTGTTTTATTTAAATTTCATTATTTATTTTTAAAGTGAATATGTAACAAAATATTCTGTGAATATTTCAAACGTCTGTTGTCGTTTTCAATATCGAGCAAAAACGAGCAAAAAAATTACGTTTGTTGTATGGGAGCCCCCTTAAATATTTATTTTATTCTGGTATTTGTTGTTATAGCGGCAACAGAAATACATCATCTGTAAAAATTTCAACCGTCTAGCTATCACGGTTCATGAGATACAGCCTGGTGACAGACAGACAGACAGACAGTGGAGCCTTAGTAATAGGGTCCCGTTTTACCCTTTGGGTACGGAACCCTAAAAATTATCATAGCGTAGACAATCAGGGGAAAACCAGAAATATTAATTTGACAGCTTAATATTCCCCTGAGGAGCTCGTGGCTAAGTAATACCAGCCACACGGGTCGATTCATCAGGTTAAGCCACGCTTGCCAGGGTTGGTCCGTGGATGGGTGACCATCATTACGTACCGAGACTACTCCGTGTTTCGGAAAGCACGTTAAGCCGTTGGTCCCGGCTGTCTTTCGTGGATCTTTGACAGTCGTTACGAGTCGTCAGAAGGTCGAAAGTTTGACAACCAGTCTTACCAAGGGGTATCGTATTACCCAGTTACTGGGTTGTGGAGGTCAGATAGGCAGTCGCTCCGTGTAAAATACTGGTATTCAACTGCATCCGGTTAGACTGGCAGCCGACCCCAACATACATAGTTGGGATAAGGCTAGGCTGATAGATAGTTTAATATATACCCCCAATCAATGATATTATATTAACAGATATGTTATACACTTCCAAAAAAACCGAAAAAAGTGTTCCGCGCAGCAGCGGCACAAATACCCACGTTTCATTCATTTTTACCGACTTCAAAAAAGGAGGAGGTACTACGTTCGGATGTTTGTTTTTTTTTTTTTTTTTTTTTATGTATGTTCACCGATTACTCCGCCGTTTGTGAACCGATTTTGAAAATTCTTTTTTAGTTCGAAAGGGTATACTCCCGAGATGGTTCCATATAAATTTTATTAAGTTTGCTTGCGTAGTTTTTGAGCTAGCTTCAATATTACGTATTTTTCCCACAGTCTATGTAGACGATATAATTATTAGACTCCTTCACTGTTATTTACATAGCAGGTAGTAACTTGTGTGGGGTAGGTACCACCACTAAAAAGTGAAAAATTAAAACTTTTTACAAAAAAAAACAACCGACTTCAAAAAAAACCCTAAAAAAGTGAAAAATAACTTTAATTTCGGAAGTCGGTGGCAAAAAACGAAAATTAAAAAGCAAAGACACCGACTTCCGAAATTAAAGTTATTTTTCACTTTTTTAGGGTTTTTTTTGAAGTCGGTTGTTTTTTTTTTACATTTCACTATAAGTAAAAACGTTACAATTGGAATGTTTTCGAGTCTTCACGATTGCGCGCTTATAACATAATATCTGTTAATTTAATATCATTGCCCCCAATGCATGAAAATTATGTTGTAATTGTAATTGTAATGTTATAATTTTCATGCATTGTCTTATTAAACATAATGCTAATAAGTAAGTTGTTTATTTTATGTACGCAAGGAACGTCTTTGACCATCGGTTTTCCCTTCAGAGATTCTTGTTTTTTTGCCATAGAAGTCAAGGAAAATTTACCTGCTTGGTAGCTATCTACTCAACGAAAGTGCGTACGTTACTAAGTGGGTAATATCAGGGTATATAATTACATTTATATAAATCTATTGGACTTTATAGATATCTCAATTGCATGGACAACTTCTTTCGGTCTCCCAAACCAATATAAGGTGTATCTTTTCATACACGAAATCTCTTAAGGGGTCATTGTGCTTATCATTATGAACAACTTTCACTATGGGATTAACCCTGAAATCGCGAAGAAAAATCAGCTGTTCCCTAAATTTTGACGAGATATGCGAACATAATTTGTAGGGAACAGCTGCTTTTTATAAGTACAATGACCCCTTAAAAGATCGTGTATCAAAATATACACCTTGGCGAAATATGCTGATATTAGCAATCATTCTAACCAGATGCGGTTGAATTAGTATTCAACTAAAACCGTACAAAAAACACAAATAAATATCAGTTCAAACATGAGTCATCCGCATCCTTCCCGGGAACTATAAGCCTGTAACGCTAACGAGCCTCCTCCCCTTGAACCCCATTCCTCCCCCTCCCCCACACACCTCGTCCTTGTCAGTTCAGGAATAAAGCTAGAGCGGGACAGAACGATTCCCGAAAAGGATAGCAAATCATGACTCATCCAGGATCTTTCAGGATAATGTTACTGTGACTCATATATCTGAGAAACGGCCTGTTTCATGTTGTATGAGCTGTGAAACTAAGCTTTTTGGGAGAAAGTTGGAAAATATTTGTTTGAATAAATCTATGCGGCTGTTATTATGTAGCTACGAGCCTACTCCACCTTAATTAAATACTATACTATACACTTAATTGCCGGGGTTGGTCCGTGAATGGGTGACCATCTTTACATATCGAGACCCGTGCCCCGGAAAGCGTTGGTCCCGACTGTCATTCGTGGATCTTTGACAGTCGTTACAGGTCGTCAAAGTCGGACGATCAGTCTTAACAAGGGGTATCGTATTACCCAGTTACCTACTGGGTTGTGGCGGTCAGATGTCCACGGCCGAGTGAGCCGCTCCATGTAAAATACTGATATTCAGGTGCATCCGGTGAGACTGGAAGCTGACCCCAACTTAGTTGGGAAAAGGCTAGGCAGATTGACTAAACTTAATTTGTGTTAAAAGTCGACTAGTTACAAGTAAAACCTACCTTGCAGTAGCCTGTCCCCCTGGCCAGTAGAATGCCCAGAAGGGGTCTTTAAATGGCACTTGTTCCTCCGTAGCTCTCCACAGCGGGCAGTCAGGGGTGATCAGTCTCAGTGCCAGCTCAGGAGTCAGGTGTCTGCGGGATGTTACTGTGTGCTTTAGAATCAGAGATGCTGCTTCTCTCAGCATTATTCCTGGGGAAGAAAACGGAGTATTAAGCCAACCTCATCTTCTTGCTCTTGTCCCATGTTTATTTATTTATTTAATACTTTAAGCACACAAATGTACAGAGGCGGACTACGCGGGCATGTTACGTATGTGGTCGGCGCAACAAGTTTTCTTCTTCCATTCTTCCCTGTCAACCGTCACGTCAACTATCACTTCGTTTTCTTTCATATCATTCCTAACACAATCCATCCAGAAACTTTTAGTCACATGTGCTTCCTCCCTCCTCATCCGATTAAAGGGAGTATTAATTCAAATTCAAATATTTTACTTCAGACCAAGGGATCCATTATAGTGTTAGTATGAACTTAGCCTATGTTAGTAAATTCAATAACTTAAAAATACAAAGCTTATAAATTAGTTTGCTATATGAACATGTGCACGCACATGTCTATCAACTGCCTGATAAATGGTCCATCGTCCTTGTCCGCCAGTGTAGCTAAAATGCTTAGCCTTAGCACACCGTTTGCGCATGATGGCATGAAAGTCATCTATTCGCGCTTCCGCAAACATGCCCGAAGCACTGCAAAACCGAGGCAGCCCCAACAATATCCTTAATATAATATTAGTTCAACTGTCATTAACGAGACACAATAGAATTTTAATTGTTATATATCTTAAAAGAATTTTCGACAGTCGGAAGGTATGTTCATTCAAAAGTGGTGGACTGTCGAGAGCGGGGTCTTAAATTTTGATTTTTGGTTCGGGTAGTGTCGTTGGGTTTTCACTTAAGGAAATTCTCCTATTAACGTAACTGGCGAAATATGGGTGTACTGTTAGGTACCCTCTGCCTAACCCTTCCGGGAGTAGGGGCGTGGTGTTATGTTGTAAGTGTGTCATGAAATACTTACATACAATCAGCCTGAATTCGGGATTTGTTCCCATTTGGTGGCAACAGGCTCGCCTTAGAATAATAATATTCTAAGAGGCTCGCCTTCTGTTACTACATGGATAACATAACTGGCGAAATGTGGGTATTATACAATATAATTTTTTGTTTATGCTAAACCCGAAAAGGGGTCATTGTACTCATCCTTGAAATCGCGAAAAAAAATCAGATGTTCCATACATTTTGTCGATTTAAGTGAACACAAATGTATGGAACAGATTTTTTTTCCGCGGTTTTATGTTCCCATAGAAAAAGTTGTTCAAAATGATGAGTACAATGACCCCTTTTCGGGTTTAGAATAAACAAAAAATAATGTTGTATACAGGCTTTTGTGCTTACCCCTTAAGATAATTTTCCCATTGTTTGTCATATTTGTTTTAGTATGTTCGTGTAGTTATGTGTATTTATTTGTTCTTATATTTATAAATATTTAGGAAGGTTTATTTTTTAAATAGTTTTACTAAGTTTACGAATTTAAATAAATATTTATTCCACAATTTTAGATATTGCACCTACAACTGTTTGTCTCTGCTCATCAGCCAAAGGTTAACTGGTAGAAAATGCCTATGGCATTAAGTCCACCTCTGTACATTTGTGTGCTTAAAGTATTAAATAAATAAATAAATAATTCAGGCGTGACGTTGTTATGTTGTAATGAGAATAAAAAAATAGACATAGTTAGGTAAACCCTATACATTCGTCACAGAACAATAATTGAATAAATATGCAATAAATTACAGAAACAAGTGACGCTAGTGATTGTTATTGTAAATGAACTTGTAACTAAGAGGCTGTGACGTGTGCATACCTGCCTTCTGATTAGTCGCGAGATAGTCTGTTAATAGGAAGTGTGAAATATTGTATTTGATGGTACCATAAACCGGGTGACATTGAATTCATGAGCATCCTCTTAAGGGTCATTGTACTCATCATTATGAACAACTTTCATTATGGAAGCAGCTACGAAATCGCGAAAAAAAAAATCTGCTGTTCCCTACCTCAGACCAAATAAAAAACCAAGACAGAGCGCTGCGAACAATACAGTGAAGTATGCCAACGCTCTGTGCGTACACGCTCTCAGGCACACATTTACAACCATTTACAATCAAACTACACCAAACTATGTGCACACAATGTTTACGAAACCGGCTTCACGTCACTGTTGACAGCGCTCTGTCTTGGTTTTTTATTTGGTCTGAGTTCCCTACATTAATGTTCGCACAGCTCGTCAAAATGTAGGGAACAGCAGATTTTTTTTTTCGCGATTTCTTGTTGGTTCTATAGTGAAAGATGTTCATAATGATGAGTAAGTACAATGGACCTCTATGCCCATGAATTTAATTTCACCCTGTATAACTCAACTGAAGAAGTAACGAGGTAAAGAGGGTGAGCCCACTGAGCTCTAAAAAATTCCACCGTTAACAGCTTCCGAACGTATAAAGGAAGAAGCGACGCAAAAACAAATAGTAGCTATTTGTATATCGAGTAGGTAATATCTTGATAAATGGGGCCAGATGTATCTGAGACTTACAATCTGTTGCGCTTGCGCACATTGCAGTTCAATCATGGACTACGTTTACGCCGCCGCGCCCCGGTTCGCTGTCCTTTAGGACATTCACACCATACAATGTAAACAAAGCTCTATTTCGGGCGATTAGGGTGTTAATTCTAAGATTACGGCGGTTGGATATACGACTGTTCTGAAAATACATATATGTTGTTGTTTTTGTTTTATTTGACTTATTGTTGCACAAGATTGCATCAAAAATCAAAATGATAAAGTAAGCAAAAGAAATGGTGTTTCTAGGTCACACACGTTGGCTACTGGCTACTATACGTAGCTACCTACATGTGAGAAGTAACTCCGTCAAGAACTACATGGATAAGGTAGATTGTATCGATATTAATACACATCTTGGAATATTTCATATCGTCCAAACTTTTGGAATGACCCGTGTATGTATTTAAGAATTTGAAGTGAATTATTTTAAATCGTAACATAACAACATTACGCCTTGTGTACTTACGTATAATACACCCACATTTCGACAGTTGTTGCCGTCCCATGTAATAGAGGGCGAGCCTATTGCCATCAACCGGGCGGAAAAATCCAGACTCTGTTACTGAGAAATTCCAGATAGAAAACCCAATAACACTTTGTCCGACCTGGGAATTGAAACCAGGACTTCATGCTCAGCAGTAGCGCTTACGAACACACAGCAAGGCAGTTATTGTAATTAACTGCTACTTACTTAAAATCTAGGAGATTGTAATTTACAACACTAAAACACTTATATTTATGCACATAATCAATCAATTACAAGTACGTTTACAAATAATTTCCATTTATTTACATCGTTGAAACCCATAGCATTCCACTAAAAACCCTTATAGGAAAATAACAACAAATGCTGATGTACTAGGAAAATATAAGTTCAGAGGTTTCTTCCAGCACGCGTCACTATGTGAGAACAACGTCATAGGTAATAGCGCCTCGTTAGATCGGTCAGGCGCACTTGACGATCATGGAGGTGCTACGGCGCAGATCACTGTGTAACAACATTACGAAATTGGACAAATAGATCACAATAATATTTACTGTTTGTTGCGTTGTGGGTGTGTCGTGTTACTATTGTTTACGTCTGAGAATCATAACATCGTTACATAATTCTTGGGAAAAGAAAGTCGAGTTCGTTGGGAAGTTCTCTTTGATATTACTCAGATGGTGTCCGATTCGATAATACGTCTAAACTCTTTGGACTAGTAGTTTATTTGAGTCCTGTCATTTGTTTTTTGTTTTTTTTTTTGAGTTTGGGAAATCATCAACTGACTTCTTCCGCTCTGGGCGGAGTGGAAGGGCGTGTCAGACTTTTACTGACTAAAATCCACCCGTGTTCCTTCAGTTGCCTGTTGCCAAGGTCCCGGTATCCCTTTCGGACTTTCCCGCAACCCTGGCAGGAAATGACATGTGCGTCATTTTAAGAATACTGCATGGTGATTTAAAAAGTTGGTGATTTGCCAACACACCTTTATTGAGTTTTCAGGTAGTCTTCACAAAATTTTGTTTCTTCTCTCGTATTGGCATGACCTATGTGAATAGTGGGAAAGGAAGATCGCAGGGAAGACCTGGATGAGAGCCGCACAGACCAGGGAAGCATGGCACTAAAGGGTGCAGGTCGGTACTCAGCAGTGGGTGGTACAAGGCTGCCAATAATAATGATGATAGCTCATGCCGTGGTTAAAATGCAGTGCGCCAGGCGAACCTTTTAGAGTATCATCATCTTAAATGAATACGTCTAATACTACTAATACTATTCCAATAAGGACATCCTTTCCTTATTCACCTTTTGCGAAACTGGTACAGATCAATCAATTCTTCTGCGTCATTTGATCAGCGCAATGTTTACTGACGTCAGAGACAAAGATAAGATAACGTTACATCACTCAGCATAATGTTGATGTTTACATCACATTCTTTGGCGTATGATCATTATCAATCATCAGCCTAGTCATAGTCTGTTGGCTCGTGGCTCATGGCTAAACAAAGTTCGTGCTAAGGAGGTTTTATATGTAGATGATACGTTGCGCATACTGGTTGGTTGGTTGCAGATACGAGCCTCTTTTGCTTAATAAGTTGTCAACAATAGGGCGTGGGAAGTTTATCATTAGCGTGTGTTGTTTGATCTGCGAAGATGGATCATTGTCATATGTTTTGATGGTCACTTATCAGTGATTGTTTGTTTGTGTGATGTCAGATTTTACGTGCATCTGATGTAGATTTCCATAATTTCCTTGTTACTCATTTGGGATTTTGAATGCAGGAGTCCCCGAACGGGTATACGTTCTTTTTTGGAAGGCTTCACACCCAATTTTGAATGACGAAAACTGAATGGAAAAAAAATCTAAGAATATTTTGCTAAAAACCCATTGACACTTTTCCGAGTCAGAATTGAATGAATAAACTAACGAAGGTACTATGAAACAGGATCGTGTCTCCACAGTTACTCGGTGTTGCGTCACAGCAGTTGTAGTAGGTCGGTACAGCGCTCGCGGCATGCGGTCGCGCAGTCGCGGCCTTGTCCAAGTTCAATCACACGGTCACCGTTCGCCGCTCGACGCGCCCATTGTTAGCGCCCGGCAAATGATCGCAATAATTATGTTGCAATGATTCAAGGGCCTTCTGGGTTTCAAGACTTAGGTTGAATACCAGTACGTAGAAGAGATTGTTTTTGTCATACAAAACTGCAACAATTACTTACCTATACTAACCCAATTAAAATGTTTCGACAAGTGCTATTTTCGATATTTTAGAGTTGAAGTTTTCAACATGAGTTCGAAAAGTCGAAATTGGACTTTCAAATGGTGAAAGTGGATTTCAAAACAGATAATATAATGGCACCACCTGGAATTTCAGTAATTTTATCAACTTTTCTACCAAGTCTTCAATAATATTTTGAAGAGTTATCGATGCACATAAATATATCTAGTCAAGTTTGATAAACGCCATATTGATATCGAAATCGAAAAATTGAGAAAGTCACGAGGAAATTGCAAATCTTCTTCTTCTAGAGTCGATGGTAAATTATTAAGTAACTAGCTTCTACCCGCGGCTTCGCCCGCGTGGTATGTCGATAAAAAGTAGCCTATGTCCTTCCCCGGGATGCCATCTATCTCGTTGCCAAATTTTATCACAATCCGTTCAGTGGTTTAGGCGTGAAAAGGTAACATCGAGCCAATTGCCATCAACCGGGCACAAACCACCGTCCGGGCCCGGGACTCCGGGCTGCTACTGAGATATTCTGGATAGAAAAACCACTTTGCCCGACCTGGGAATCGAACCCAGGACCCATGCTCAGCAGTAGTTTTTGTATTTATTTGAATAGTTAGTGAGTCATTTAATTTAGTAGCCCGGTGTAAAAAGTTAGTTGTATTGTAAGTATACAACATTATAAACAGCTGTTCCATACATTTGTGTTCACTTAAATCGACAAAATATATGGAACAGCTGATTTTTTTTCGCCATTTCAAGGTTGGTCCCTTAGAAAAAGTTGTTCAAAATGATGAGTACAATGACCCCTTTCCGGGTTAAGCATAAAGAAAAAATTATGTTGTATAAGCATTTTAATGTACTTACTTATATGAAATTAACTTTACATAAACATTGTCCAAATAAAACATAAAGGCAAAAGGCAATACAATACCTACGTATTACGAAATTAATGACGCGATACATAATTGTACCGACGCGTGTGTTAGATCCGTTGGAACCAGTATTACGAGATATTTTTATTGACAGTTGTTATGTACGAATAAAAAACTTCGGTCCAGCGTGTGTGGAGACGTCATTGAACAACAGTATGGACCCATTACACTTATGTTTAGGTAAGGTTCAGATGCGTCACTCTTAAATTGAATTCTATTATTAAGAAGGTAGGTACATATTTTCATTGAAGTTAATTGTATAAAACCTGTAGTTTGGAAGGACTCGTTTATAAGCAGCTTCTTTCCAATGTATTTCCTCTTTAAATCGTATCGTATACCTACAAGTTGGGTATACATTTGCAGTATTCCTAAATCGTTTTGTAAGCCATTGCCGAGTAATTCATCAACTCGTCCTACATGCCTACGGCCCATTTAGGACGACTTGCAGAAAATCAAAATAAATAATATTTTCATCGTGCAACTGATGACAACAAATCTGTAAGTCGTCCCAGACTTGCAGATTACCTGGAGGTACCTACCCCACACAAATTCGAATACCACTACCTGCTATGTGAAAAACAGTGACGGAATCAAATAGAACATCGTCTACATAGACTAAGTAGGAAAAATACGTAATATTAAAGTTAACTCAAAAACTACGCAAGCAAAGTTAGTAAATGGGACCACCTTTGAAGCATGACCTACTAAACAAAGAAAGAATCATCAAAATCGAGCCATAATTGGCGGAGTAATCGCGTAACAGAAACACAAAAAAAAAAACAATCGACGAATTGAGAGCGTCCTCCTTTTTGAAGAAGTCGGTTAAAAATAATACCAGCCTATTCGTGTCGCACTACGGGGCATAGGCCTCTTCTCATACAGAGAAGGCACGACCATCGGTCATCATCACGCTTGCTCAAGACGGGTTGGCCATTTCAGACTTTCCATGTTTTTCCACGATGTTTTTTTAATAAATTGGTCAAATAAACATATCAATTAATTCAACGTTTTTATGTGTGAGACGAGATATTTTTAGAGATCGTGTAAAAAATCTTAATAGTTTGAAAACCCAAATAGAGTTGGCAAACAAATATTTTCAAACCATGTGATCGTGGCTCAAAATAGAATACAAAGACGTCAACAAGTAAAGTCAATGATCAAAGTTCAGAAGGTTCATAAAAGAAACCGAAATCGACCATCATCATCATCATCATCTGCCTAGCCTTTTCCCAATTTTGGGGTCAGTTTCCAGTCTAACCTGATGCAGCTGAATACCAGTATTCTACATGGAGCGACTGCCTATCTAACCTCCACAACCCAGTAACTGGGTAATACGATACCTCTTGGCAAGACTGGTTGTTAGCCACGAGCTCCTCCGAAAACGACCGACATCGTATAGAGACCAAAATACGAAACCAAAAGACCAAACCAAGAAGCTCAAAATTGTCAAGATCAAAAAGACTAAACATTTCTCGATGCGAAGGACCAGAATTGAAAAAAAAATTAGTTGCAAAAGAAAAAAAAGAAGTGAGACTTCTGAGATAACTTCACAAATCCATAAATTATGGAGAAAAGAAATGCATGAACTCTTTATAAAATACTAGCTGCGAAATAGTTTCGATCTCGTACGAATATTAGGATAAAAGGTATCCTATGTCCTTGGTCTATCCATGTGCCAAATTTCATTCAAATCCGTTCAGCCATTTTAGCGTAAAAGTGTAACAAACAAACTCACTTTTGCATTTATAATGATTAAAGTTGGGATGCATAGAAGTTCTCTGTTTCACAGATTCACATTAGTTCGTAGCACCTATCTTGAATTTATGTAAATCTTCCGTGCAATAACTTGACGCAGATAGTTTATTTGTTAACAAAAAATCTTGCTGCTAAATCTCGGAAATTTTAGAAGCTGCGGGTTTTACCTTCCATTCAAATGAACATATTTATAAACGCTTCCATTCAAACATTGATAAAGCTTCCGAGAATGCAACGTTACTCCGTATTGTCAACATAAATATGGTGCTAGGAATAATTAGAATAAATACTCTTGATTCCGATCACGTCTTGCAATGAGGTGTATTAGCATTTTCATTTGATACTACGAAGGAATAGTAGGGGGGGCTTTGGAAAAACTAAAGACGTATTTGACTAACAGGAAAATTTTGTCAACTAAATACCTAAGTGGTTTTTTGAGGAAAATAAAAATTATAAGTAGGTAAATCTTTGAGAACTCTTACGTCTTCGATAATATTTATTGGTGAAAACCGCTATATTCAAAACGGTATATGGTTATTTTTTTCGGATCGAGCCATAAGGGTTGACGTCTTAGATATAAGGTTGACGTCCATAGGCTTCGTCAGTTACCTACAATCGAGGATTTAACATTTCATTACTCTTCTTCTTTCCCCCTCTCTGCTGTGGATTGCAACTACGTCTCCAAGTTGTGTTATGTCATCTTGGTTTTAATTAGGGTGTTTGTAGTTTTTTTTTTTTTGGGGAGCTTGTGGCTAAGTAAAAACAGCCGCATGGATCGATCCATCATCTACGCCGGGGTTGGTCTCTATCTTTACATATCGAGACTCCTCCGTGCCTCAGAAAGCACGTTAAGCCGTTGGTCCCGGCTGTCATTTGTGGATCTTTGACAGTCGTTACGGGTCGTCAGAAGCCCGAAAGTCTGACAACCAGTCTTACCAAGGGGTAAGGCATGGGTTAGGCAGATGATGTTTTTATTTTCGGGATCTTCTAGTCTAGAGTAATGTTAACATTTATACCAAATTGATCTTTGAACAAACCGAATCTAATTTTTCCGCGTACGTAGGTAGGTACCGAATTCTGCGACAAACTAACAAAGCTGATATTGATATGATATTCAAAGTGTCGAGATACCAAACAAAATCAATTGTTTTCGCTGAATAAACGATACTATCAGTGTTTGCTCTAAACACATCATCACTTGTTTTGACAATTGTTTCGTGGGAGGTCATTGTGACGCCCTTGTTCAAAACATTGCGGTGTCGAGTTACTCTTGTTCAGCTGTGTCGCACTTGTTATGTAAACAAATCTATAACACTCATTATATGTACGATAAGATGCAATAATTATTTTCTGTACGAAAGTAGGTCACTACTGTCTTTTTGTCTGTGAAAGATTTAGGAAAGAACAGAACATCAGGTCCTTGGACAGCAGTACGATTATTGACTTTCAGCACGCGTACGGAAGAATAGACAAAATGTCATGCTACGTGGCTGGAAAGGAATGGGGACTTAGAAAATGTTCTGTAAACAATTAAGATATTTTTATTGCCGAGCTGTTTATGAATGGTGCTTTTCAGGAGAACCACTCGGAAGGGACTTGCAGTGGCCCATATGGTCGCTGTAAACACAATCTGGGAAAATCGGGGATTAGAGGTCCTTCGGACACCCAGTGCGAGTGTGGTACTCCTGACCATACGATAGCCTACTTGTTGTGTCCAAAGTGTCCGTATTCCTGCACATTTGAAGATGTAAAGAACGCTAGAAACCGCGATAAATGTGGCCACGTACTAGGCCAAAGTAATCTAGATGAATGTTGTTTCATCAATTGGAAAAGGAGAAATTGGTATGTAATGGTCCTACACAAATTCTACAATCAATCTGCCTAGCCTTTTCCTAACTATCTTGGGGTCGGCTACCAGTCTAACCGGATGCAGCTGAATATCAGTATTTTACATGGACCGACTGCCTATCTGACCTCAGTAGCCCAGTAACTGGGTAATACATTATCCCTTGGTAAGACTGGTTGTCAGACTTTCGGGCTTCTGACGACCCGTAACGACTGATAAAGATCGACGAATGACAGCTGACACACATTCTACATGATATATTTAATTAAAAGGACATGTATCGAGGCTGATTTCACCTAGACACATCTACACCATTCCAGACACGGGCATTAATCAAACAACAAAAACAGGAAAGACGGACTTTACACTGAAGTGGGTGGATCATGAAATTCAATTCGAACAGTAGGCGACAAGGGAACAGACTGACGCGGTGCTAGCTCGGGACATCGGCGAGCGTCACGACCATCCACCACAGATAACGGATTCACTATAAAGCTGATAGCGCCGGGAAATCTCGGAACCTGATACTTCGCTCCCACATCGTTGATGTCAATTGAATGAAACAATTACTCGTTTCTAGGTAAAGTTCTGATAGATTTATCAGTGTCTGATTTTTACTCCGCGTTTGGATTTTTGTTTGCGTGGGTTGTTTATCTGAAATGTTTTTGTGTTTTCAACTGAAAATATAGGATTTCTAGAATATTGTGATGTTGGAGAGTTTTGTTTGTGAAAGAATGACCGGAACTTTCAAAGCTTTTGATTAGCTAAGCTTACTTTGCACATTACACTTGAGTTGATGAATCATTATTTACCGAATAAATTAATAACTTGCTAGTTCAAAATATTTAGGTAGAACTAGATAGACGGCAGATGGTTTTTATTAATTTTGGTGTCAGGAAAAGTCAAAATGGGGATTCACATAACAACATAGCAACAGAGGAGGACGTTTATCGTCATACTGTAGCTGTTCATTGCCGAACACCATACTAATATTATACATTCGAAAGTAACTCTATCTGTCTATCTGTTACCTTTTCACGCCTAAACCACAGAACGGATTTCGACAAAATTTGGCAAGGAGATAAGTAGATGGCATCGAAGGGAAGAACATAGGCTACTTTCGACATACCACGCGGGCGAAGCCGCGGGCGGAAGCTAGTTTGTTTATATACGAGTTTAACCTCAAGGAAGAATAATGAAAGAATTGTTTTATTCATATTATTAGTGCTTCACATTAAAACCCTATCAAACAAATACATCCTGGTTAGTGGTTAAACCAACATGGCAAAGCAAAGCAAAGTTTGTTTACCAAATCGCATTCGTAATTCGAAATTCAAGACGAATCTATTACAAAACCGCAACTAGCCTTCCGCAAGAGTTAACGTAAGGTCGGACCGGATCGTGTGTCTAGTCACGTGGATCTGCGAGACTCGACTACAAGACGAGTAGACGACACATGTCGCGGGTTTGTTCAAGCCTTTCAAACAAAGATACGACAAATTATGTCTTGTCACAGTAGGTCGTGCAAGATCGCCAGCATTCGATGGCGGACCGATGACCTCCGAGCCATACCCGGAGCTGCCGAATGAAAGTGAAACGTATGAATGAAGCCAGGCGTGCAACGCGTAGTTGTGACGTAACACGTGATAGTCTGAAGGACGGAGACGACTGGGGACACACGTATGCCTGTGCTGAATGAAATGAAGAATACTCTAACGCAAATGAATTTTAAATCTTTGAATCTCATACTACGTAGACATAAGATCACGCCTGTAATCCTCGAAAGAATTTATGCCCGGTTGATGACAATAACATAATCAGATAATGTTCCCAGTACCTCCTCTCTTCGAAAGGGAGTGGGCCGTAATCCGCCACCCAGGCCCAGTAAGGGTTAGTAGATGTCACATGTCTTTAATTTCAGGTTTGGTCCCATAGTGAAAGTTGTACATAATGATGAGTACAATTACCCCTTAAGAGATTTCGAGTATGAAAAGATACACCTTATAATGTATTATACTGCTCTGCCTTGAATCCCATACTGCCTCTGTAATTTTAAGATGTAGGTATTTTAGCGACGGAGAGACTTTTAAAAGAACGACTAAAGGCTGATTAAGCTGATTTTTATCAAAGTCTGATATCATATACCCGTGGAATTAAATTGTCGTCTGACAAATAAATTTTGTATTTAAAAATTTATTCCCAGGATAAGACCTATACTCGGTATATAAGTTTATTAAAATTCGAAATTCGAAAATTCAGAGGGAAGACTGCGAATAAATACGTAAAACAATACTCGGGTGTCAAGTTCCTAAATAATATCATCCAACTCTTAGTTTCTATGTGCTATTTGGAAAACGGATTAGCAATATCGTGTAGCATCACTACACGATATTGCTAATCCGTTTGCCGGACTAGACACGTGCAGAATTGAGCACACTTGAATCGAAACGTGGTCAATGTCCACGTGCGTGGATATGTCGGGCGTTTCATGTGTTAACTAACTCTTCGTATATTATCCTCGTTTAGAATATCTTTGATAATACACAGCATGCATTGTCGAATTTAATTCGAAATTAATTAACATACTAAACTCACGCCGTCTTTCCATGGGGATAGGCAGAAATTACAGAACGCTACCTGTTACGATGCTGACATACTCCTTTTGCTTCGTTTACGTTCGTGAGGGCCTAGACAAGTGACAATCCCTTCGAAAGCGTTTCGTATTTCTACAACGACTTTCAACAGGATTGACATAAGCTTTTCGATAGCTTATGTCAGTCCTATACATTTTTGCGTTTTCCATCATCGTTATCGCTGATAAAATGTCACCTGAGGCCCTAGACAATTGACAATCGCTTCCAAAGCGTTTCGTATTTCTACGACTTTCAACAGGATTGACATTTTAAGCTTTTCGATAGCTTATGTCAGTCCTATACATTTTTGCGTTTTCCATCATCGTTATCGCTGATAGAATGTCACCTGAGGCCCTAGACAATTGACAATCGCTTCCAAAGCGTTTCGTATTTCTACGACTTTCAACAGGATTGACATTTTAAGCTTTTCGATAGCTTATGTCAAATATGTCAATCCTATACATTTTTAACTTTTCCATCATTGTTATCGCTGATAGAATGTCACTTTGTCTAGGCCCCCTGGTCTAGGGCATCTAGCGATACACGCACGTCAGTTGAGAGGGCGATCGGCACCTGACCTTTCTGAAGAAATTATGACGTAAGACGTAATCTTACTTCAAGCGACAAAATATATTTGGTCAGGCATTTCCTTTTCATTCTAATTTGAACTTGAAACAAAAATAATATCAACCAAAAAATACTGGGTAAAGTTTAGGCTGCGAATATCGTACGGCAACCAGAAATACCTACATGATTGTATAATTAGAATTAGTGCGAACTAGCGCACAGAAGAGGGAAATGTATGAGGAAAACTACTATGTACTGAGAGATAATAATTAATTCATAACGTGTATACCTTGGATTACGTATAACTAAACAGCGGAACTGATAAATGTGACGGTTGAATATTTTAGTAATTCTAGGGAACCGCTGGCACCATTTACCTGTATAACTTCAACATACACAACTTGATACGACAGTCCAACAACGGCCAGCCCTATAATTTGTATTACTGTACTACTAAAATGTAGGGAACGTATCAGGTGGCTTTCTATAGTTTCTGCCTACCCCAATGGGATGAAGGCAATGAGGTTATGTATTTCAGAATCAGAATCAGAATCAGATTTTAGGTAACTACTAATAAAAATATTGTTTCTAGCAATGAGGATAATAATACGATCCCAGAATGACGTTAAAGAGGTTAGCACAAATAAGGATAAATTATAAAAAGAATTAAAGGATTAAATAAAAATGTAATCAAAACTTTTTGAATGAGGTGATTAACTAGTAGGAAAAGCAGGCCACTTGACGTCAAAACTTGCGGTGGCGGCCATTAATTTTTGAATAAAATAGTATGTTTTTAAAGGGCATCTGCCAAATATTTTGAGGAGCATGTGCCAGTGTTAGCTTGATTTATATACAAAAAAGCTTTTAATTAAATTAATTGATTATTGTTAATTTGTTACTGATGGCATCCGGCATTCTTAAGTTAATAAAAGAAACCTTTTTTTTCTATGACTCACCCCGACGTTTTATTTAGATCATAACATTAAAAGTTAAGTTGAGTCATATACATACATACATACATAATCAGCCTATAATGTTCCCACTGCTGGGACACAAGCCTCCTCTCTAGGAGAGGGAGTGGGCCGTAATTCACCACGCGGGCCCAGTGCGGGTTGGTAGAAGTCACATGTCTTCAAATTTTTGGTTCTAAGACATGCCGGTTTCCTCACGATGTTTTCCTTCACCGTTTTGAGAGCAGTGCAGTGGTGATGAAATTATTTACACAAAGTAAAGCGCCTGTCAGGGTTCGAACCTACGACCTACAACTCGTGTCGCGGCCGTTACCACTGGGCCACCACTGCTTCTGAGTCATATAATAGAAGTATAATATTGTAAAATGTATATACTTAATTTTGTAAAATTACAACTTATTCATCGATATTAAAACTGTCATTTGACTTTTCCAACAAAAGTGCCGAATTGAAAGCCTTCACAGTACTTTTACAGCTCGAAACGTCCACCTCTGAACATTTGGTTGGGCCTCTCGTAATACACTATTTGCACAAAACCTTTTAGTAAAATACATACATACCTAGCAATTTCAGCAGACATTATATTTATCAGTCATGATATTAGTACACATGTGGGGTTTATTGCTTCATCTCATATTAATCCTAGCAAAAGTACAAGTCACGATTAGTTTACAAAAAAATCTGATAATTTTTTCAAGTTTTTAAACTTGTCTGACACGATGAGCTTTTTTTGTCTATGGTGTTAAATAACTGAGTCACTTTTCACAGTTATCAATTAGCACAAGGAACCTACCAGAATAGAAATAACAAACATTTATACAGTTACTGAAGGATTGAGACTAAGTACTTACTATTCTAGTTGTCGTAGCTCGTGGCTAAGTAAACAGCCGCACGGGTCTATCCATCAGGTTAAGCTATGCTTGTCGGGGTTGGTCCGTGGATGGGTGACCTTTTCATACCGAGACCCCTCCGTGTCCCGGAAAGCACGTTAAGCCGTTAGTCCGAGCTATCATTAGTGGATATTTGACAGTTGTTACGGCTCGTCAGAAGCCCGAAAGTCTGTCAATCAGTCTTGCCAAGGAGTATCGTATTACCCAGTTGCTGGGTTGTAGAGGTCAGATAGGCAGTCGCTCCATGTAAAATACTGGTATTCAGCTGCATCCGTTAAGGCTGGAAGCCGACCCCAACATAGTTGTGAAAAGGCTGGGCAGATGATGATGCTTGTACAAAAGTATATATATCCCACACGTGTGTAACGGCGAAGTTGCTCGACGATAATTACCTACTCGGATTATTTGCAGTACAGTATAGTAACTGATATAAATTACTTAAAGTCAGCTTGTTACAAATGAATAACAGTCCATATCAATTCATTATCGTGTGGAGTGTGAAGTTGTGAAATCGAAAAAAAACCATCAATAAGTGTAGACTTGGTCTTTGACTAACATCCAGTCCAAACTCAAGGTCTGCCAACGAGCAATGGAGCGTAGTATACTAGGCGTTAAATTAACGGATCGTGTTCGTAACAGACTGCGCTCCAAAAAAAAGATAGCTGACGTGGCTCAAAAGGCTGCCAAACTTAAATGGGACTGGGAAAGACATGTCTGCCGCATGCCGGACAAACTGTGGGCCTAAATAGCGCAGAACTGATGCCCTGAGACAGTGAGACGGGGTCGCGGTAGACCAGGTAGGAGATGGCGGGACGAGCTGGATAGGTTCCATCAAAACTGGAAAGAGAACGCGCGGGCTCGCGAAAGATGGAAGGAGTGGAAGGAGGCCTTTGCCCAGGAGTGGGACAGCGTAGGCTAGGAACAAAAAAAAGTGAAGATGTCGTCTACACTTGGGTGGACTTTTTTCCGTTGGAGTCCGATAGAAATTATCTGTTTGGGGTCTTTAGGTTGAACCGAATTCATATAAACCTCCAACTGTTTTATTTATTGTTATCTGCCTTTAAAAGGCCGATTGACAGTTGAGCGGACAAATTCCATAGAATTCTGCTTCAACTAAATAGTGATGCAAAGAGTATATTCCAGGCATGGCTCGAATATCATTCGCAGCAGAGTGTATTTAGGGTACGATGGGACAATGATACGCATTGCGACTTTAAAAGTCCCTAATTTAAATAAATAATAAAAAATATTATCAAAAGATAACAGAAATAAAACATTACCGCCATTTCCGCCCTCGAGCATGAACATAGTATAATGTACTCTGTGGCATGGACTGTCCCTACTATCCTGGGTATTACCAGAAATTACCGGTGACTCACTGATTCACAGCTTCATTGTTAGTGTCTTGACAAGTGATGGATTATCCTGGTACTTGCTAACAGTTATTGTCCTTTGATTATTATAAACCTTTATGTGCAGTCTCTTATATAATTTTGTTTTAATGTTTTTTTTAAGTCTGGCTTGGCACATTTTTTCACTTAACAGACAGCTTTATGCTGGGGAGTTTGTTGCGCCACTTCTTCCTAGCTGAACCACTAGGAAGTTGCAACTTTCTGCACAGCACAGCTGTTTGTTGTGAAGAGCGGGAGTTTTAAGGAGTCTAGTGTAATTTTGACGTTCAAAAAGTGCTGACTCTCAGCCTAGTTTAGTAATAGTATCTTTATATTAGGTCTTTACCTATGAAATTGCCATTTTGTATGAAAAAATTTAAACGAATTTTTTTCATGTATTTTTTATTTGTATTAATCGAAGTAATCATCCATGCAATCAATGCATCTTTGCCAACGCAGTGGCAGAATTTTTTTCCCGCCAAGAAGTTATCCAAATTCTGGAAAAAGTAGTAGTCTGTAGGCGCAAGGTCTGGTGAGTAGGGCGGATGACGGAGAGCTTCCAACCCCAGTTCTTGCAACTTGGAGACCGTCTGCTGTGCAGTATGAGGTCGCACGTTGTCGTGCAGGAGCAGCGGAGACGAGCGATTGACCAATGCTGGTTGGAGATGTGCCAGCTTCTCCATCATTGTGTTCAGTTCTTCACAGTACACATCTGCAGTAATGCTCACCCCGTTTGGTAAGAAGCTGTGATGAATCACACCGGCGCTAGACCACCAAACAGTGACCATCACTTTTCTAGGGGTAAGTTTTCGTTTAGAGCATTGTTTAGGTACTGAACCAGGATCCAACCAACTTGCTGAGCGCTTGCGGTTATCAAACAGAATCCATTTTTCATCGCAGGTAACACATTATACACTTCATTTGTGTGTCTGTTGAGCAGTGCAAGGCACGCCTCGACGCGTACTTCGCGCTGGCGATCATTGAGTTCGTGGGGCACCCATTTGTCAAGCTTTTTTACCTTGCCAATTTGACGCAAATGGACCAATATTGTTTTGACGCTAACGTCGAAAGCTGCTGCTAATTCAGCCGTAGATTGTGTATCATCAGCTTCCACAATCGCCTTTAATTCGTCATTGTCGACCAAAGTCTTCGGACGACCGCGAGGTTCATTTTTCAGGTCGAAATTTCCAGAACGGAAGCGAGCAAACCAATAACAGGTGGTGCGTTGGTTTGTAGTGTTAGCTCCGTAAACGTCGTTAATGTTGCGTGCCGCTTGTGCCGCGTTGCTGCCACGACGGTACTCATATTCCATAATTACTCGAATTTTTAACGTATCCATGATCACGAAAAGATTGAAATGCGATGAAAATGTAACACTAATCATTAAACAAATGACTTCTTTTGAAAAAAGAATTCCATGTTTTTTAAATAAAATTAATTTGAAATTAGAATTCTTAGCCAAACAAAAATTATTTTGATTTGAAATGGCCAGTACTGCAGAACGGCAATTTCATAGGTAAAGACCTATTATATAAAACACAGATTGTAGTTTAGGTAACAGTTTTGACAAAGTGGGTAGTATCTAATCTTTGACCACCAAGTTATGTGCACGGTCCCCCTATTAAGTGGGACTTAAGGCAAATGTGGGTGTACTATAGGTACATCTCTGCCTTAACCTTCGGGGAATACAGGCGTGATGTTTGTGTTAGATTCTTTACTCAGTCTATTTGACAGATCTTATTGCTACTGTAAACTTTACAAAATATGGAATCCCCAAAGAGTAATAATGGTCTGTAGCCTTGCGATAGTAACCTTGGATAGTTTAGCCGGATTTAAAATAATGCAGTATCAGGTTTCTTTAGATGTTTTGCAATAAACCAATAAATTATCATATACGTATTTTTTATTATTGGCTTGTGCCTATGTAATATCAGCCGCACGGGTCGCTTGCTGCGGTTGGTCTGTAGATGGGCGACCGTATTTAGACACGTTCCAAGACCCCTCCGTGACTCGGAAAATACGTCAAGCCGTTGGTCCCGGCTGTCATTCGTGGATCTTTAACAGTCGTTACGGGTCGTCAGAAACCCGAAAGTCTGACATCTGACAAACAGGCTTACCCAGAGGATCGTAATACCAAGCAACTGGGTTGTGGAGGTCAGATAGGCAGTCGCTCCATGTAAAATACTGGTATTCAGCTGCATTCGGTTAGACTGGAAGCCGACCCCAACATAGTTGGGAAAGGGCTAGGCAGAAGATGATATATTTTATTATTATTATGTTCCTCTCAAACAGAGCACCTGCCATCTTATCTCTTCACCACCCTTGGTTGACTGGTGAGAATACCTAACTTGTGTGTGTGGTGGACTTAATGCCTTAGGCAGCCTAAGGCTCCATCTTTGTACCTTATTGGGTGCGAGAAGTTTAAATAAATAAAGCAAATCAAACTTTGGACTCAAATACATCGTGTCCAAAGGTCCATTATTAATAACTAGCTTCCGCCCGCGGCTTCGCCCGCGTGGTATGTCGATAAAAAGTAGCCTATGTCCTTCCCCGGGATGCCATCTATCTCCTTGCCAAATTTTATCAAAATCGGTTCAGTGGTTTAGGAGTAAAAAGGTAACATACAGACAGACAGACAGAGTTACTTTCGAATTTATAATATTAGTATGGATTGATAGTATAGTTCCTAAGAGTAAGAGGTTGTTGACCGTGACTTATTTGACGGCAAGCAAGAAGCGACGCAAATAATTTGGCAAAGTCCTTAGTATTATGCTAATAATTAAGTATTGAACACCCATACAACTCGGCAGGGCAAAGCATATCAGTTAACAGCGTATAATGTTTCAACTGCTGGGACACAGTCTTCTCTCAGTGAGAGGGAGTGGGCCGTAATTTACCACGCGAGCCTAGTGCGGGTTGGTAGATGTCACATGTCTTCGAATTTTTGGTACTAGGACGGTTTCCTCACGATGTTTTCTTTCACCGTTTTGAGAGCAGTGGTGATCAAATAATTTACACAAAGTAAAGTCAGCTAACATCATCTGCCTAGCCTTTTCCCAACTATTTTGGGGTCGGCTTTCAGTCTAACCGGATGCAGCTGAATACCAGTATTTTACATGGATCGACTGCCTACCTGACCTTCACAACCCAGTAACTGGGTAATACGATACCCCTTGGTAAGACTGGTTGTCAGACTTTCGGGCTTCTGACGACCCGTAACGACTGTCAAAGATCCACAAATGACAGCCGGGACCAACGGATTAACGTGCTTTCCAAGGCACGGAGGAGTCTCAATATGTAAAGATGGTCACCCATCCACGGACCAACCCCGGCAAGCGTAGCTTAACCTGATGGATCGACCCGTGCGGCTGTTATTACTAAGACATGAGCTCCTCAAAGTGAGCTAACAAACTACAGTAAATGGAGCAAAAGGATCCAAGAAATCAATTGACCAGTCAATAAGAATGACATTTGCGACGTTTGCAAAGCCTTGAAATACATCTAAAATCCGTGACTCACTAGAAAGTAACACGCAAGGAAATCCGCTAAATATATTACAAAACATGTGAGGAAAAGAGTTAGTAAAAATGCAAACGCGTGACCACTTGCGCACGCGTCGCCTCGCCCGAGCAGTCGCCTGCGCCATGACCCTGTTTCGCACGACCATTGACGTAGTTTTCTGACAGTTTGCAATCTTGGGGTTTTTGATGAACTTTAACATTCTCTTCATTTGCACGAGTTATTTTGAAAGCATTAACTGATGGAATATTTTCAAGGCTCGCATGCATTAGCATTTCATCTGCAAAATGTCCTGAAGGCCTGAAATCTGCGAATGAATCATCAAATTTCGTTCGTGTTATGTGAAGTTTACATATCATGTAGGTAGCACAAACTCACCAATCCATTATTCTCTTTACTTTAATATATTGACTTTGTCAGTTAGTACAGTAATGATTAGACGACAATATGACGCGGTTTCGTATAGTCATAGTTAATTTCATGTTTCACTCTATTGGTTTAGTAGAAAATTACCCTAATTTAAGAATACTCTTTATTGATGTATGTATACGACATATTTACTACGCTTTTGTGCAGTGCAATTCTGTTTACATACTCGACATATAACTTTAGCTCTAATTTTCAGTCATATTGTACAACAGTTTCATCATTATTTGTGCTACATATTTTAATCAGTGCACTTAGTACACCCAGTCAGGAGTCAGGACATCGCGACGGATGTAAAAAGGTTTCATCATAAGTTCCAACGCGGCTTGGACTTTGTCTGGCGAGCGGATCGGCGCGGCGCAGGCGCCCAGTATTCAACAACCACGTTGTTTACTACACATGTATCAAAATGACGTTGCTAAAGTCAACTGTTTAGAGAATTTCCAGTATATCTTGGTCTTTCTCGTCGGTAATGCTAGCCACAATATGGTCTTGAAAAACTTACTTTGACGTTTTGTCGTAGGTCAAAAAATACTGGTCGCATAGGGATAGAGGATTAAAAGTTTACAGTTCGATGACACATCAGTAAGGACAATTAGTATACCTATATAATAATAGTCTGGACAATTATGTATGATGTTATTGTAGGTAAGTATCACTGGTTGCATACATAAGTTACACAATATTATTCAAACGTTACATTTTAGAGGTTGTGTGACTTAGGTTCACTGAATCGATAATAATTCTGATTGATAATATCGATCAAGATCGTGTTCATTCAGTTTGGTATAAGATGAGACGAATGAGTAAGTCTTAGAGAAAAGCGAATGAATGAGTAATCGGAGAGGAAGTCTTTATCAATAGATTTTGATAACGATGCGCTAGGAATTTACTTGGCAGATGAAATGAGTCCTATGGTAAGAGAAACGAAAGACTATGAATGAAAGGCTGAGGAATGATGTGCTAAGGCCAAAGTTGCGGTTTAAAAGAAGATGTAATAACAAAATGGAAAAGATTATGATCATATTGTTTGGTTATGTTGAGAAGATGAATGAAAGGAGACTAGCAAAAGGTACTTACAAGGCAGATGTGAGTGGAAACGGCAGGAGGGTACGCTCTAGAAGGACCTTATAGGATAGTGACCTTATTGGTGATGTTCTTTTGAAAGGTCAGGTGCGTAGTACTCGCAGCCAGCGTGCGTGTCTGCCTAGATATATGAACGGAAACGAAACAAAAGGAGTAAATATGTAAGAATAGTAATAAATAGCGGTTGGTAGTCTTTACCTATTTATATGGGAAAAAATTGTGAGTTTGAAGAATGAAGAATATAATCAAAATAATTAGGTTCGGCTAGTAACACGAGCCAAAGTTATCGTAGAAACACTCATTTAGATAGCAAATCGTTTAACACTCGATATCAGTGAAAGGCTGAAGAAATTAATGATAGAGTTGCTAAAACAGCTGATAAACGAAGACAAACAATATCATGTGGCTGTCTGATCGAGAAATCAACAATTTGGGGATTCTTCGCAGTCCATATTGTGTAACGGAATAAACATTTGTTTCTTCCGTTACACATGGATTGCGAAGAATCCATATCCATTCTTGTCTTTGGATTCAATGATTCATGATATCTAGGTTTATTTATTTATGTATTTAAGATCACCAACAGATTTCACATTGGTTTAAATTTTTTTTTGGAAAGGTATTACTGCTAATGTGTACACAAATGACAGGTGTAGGTACGTAACATTGAAACAGAAAAGACAGTGGACAGAATTTAAGCTTCCTGAAACGAGTATCACCTGTAAGATAAGATTTCGACCTGTACTGGTATCTATGGAATACAGCTACACCAAGGGGATCTTCCATGAACAAACTTTCCACAATGTTAATCTTGATGATGGAAATATTTCCATTATCAGGGCTAAACCTGTTGTACCGAGTGTGATCTAGTTCTTTGACCTTACATAAGTGCATTCGTTATCAAAGCTCTCAAATACTCGTCAGAACACCATCACTCAATCATATGGCGTAGTTAACGCCGTTGAAAGAAACTTCAATTTTATGTTTCTCACAGCAAGGTACAGTTTAGATCGGGAAAGCTTATCAGATAAGATAAAAGAGGTGTGTCGTGATGCGGAGGGACAAACTGTTTGACATAGATACTAAATAGATAGTGGACGGAGAGAGTCAGTCAAATGAATCATTGCGAGATAATGTGACTATTTCTGGCTACTGTTTTGAAACCGGACACGGAATGTGCTTTTCTTTCGTGATAGCCATGAGGAAAATAACATAAGGATATGGGATAATAGGTGATAAATAATACGGGCTGATATGCAACTCCACGACAAAGCGCGTATTTTGAGTACGGGTGAGAAATCATCAATTCGATCCACCCCAGCTCCTCCAAGAAGACCAGCAACGCCTTAGGGATATGGGATACCAAAATACTGATCACTGACAACTGACGGCTAATGACGATGAGGGCTCAAAAATGCGTTATTTAAAAAAAAACCCTAAGCCTATATGGTCTAAGCCGAACATAAAACATGACAGGTAAATGGTACATTGTTGAAACTGCACGAGGCTGTAAACTTGATTCGTATAATCGTATCTCGGCCATGATAATAATCATAACAACAAAGTTCATAAGGACAATTTTCGACCTTCATTTCGCTAGTCATCCTTAGACATTGTACTATCGTCTTTGTGCTAGATTACATATCTAAGCCCATTTCCTGAGTAATTGTTGAGGAAAAGCATTATCTTATAATCGTTATCACTATAATTGTGATTATGTTTGATAAGGATTCCTTCGTTAACATTATCAAAACACTCTCTGATAACCGCGTTCGATTTGCTTATTACTAGTTTTGTAGTTCAAAGATTGGTTAAGCGACTTGTATAAATGATAATCATTTTATTCAGACAATCATATAGACACGTAAATCTTGCTCAGAGTTGCCACTCTTCACATTTTCTAGATCTACCTACAGAAAGATAATGTGCACTTCTCCTGAATTGTTGTCTGTATAGCTACAGTTATCGAACTTCCCAAGTGCTCATTAAAAAGCGGTAAACCTATCTTCAAATAAATCTTATTTGTAGCTAATTCGATTGCTTTAAAGTTAAACTTCACTACTGAACTTGAGCTACTTGACTGTTTTCATCTTCACCCAATCCTAACTATCATTTTTTAGATGTCTCCGTTAAAACAATCAATCTGCCTAGTCTTCTCCCAACTATGTTTATGTCCAGTTGAACCGGATGCAGCTGATTTTTCCATGGAGCGACTGCCTCCACGACCGTTACTTGGTAACCCTTGGTAAAACTGGTTGTCAGACTTGTGCTTCTGCCTACCCGTAACGACTGTCAAAGATCTACGAATGACAGCGGGGTCCACGGCTTAACGTGCTTTCCGAGGCACGGAGGAATCTCGGTATGTAAAGATGGTCACCCATCCATGGACCAACCCCGGCAAGCGTAGCTTAACCTGATGGATCGACCCGTGCGGCTGTTATTACTTAGCCACGAGCTCCTCCACGCACATGTCTTCATATAAGCATCAATATCACTTGTGCCGAATTATCACTCTGTATCGGGGTCATAGACCAAGATAATGCAAATCACGATGTGTTTGTAAGCAGCCTACAACTCGTTTGTTGTCTGTTTTATCCTGTTTATATAGTTCTGAGTTTTACATCTTGACCCAATTTTGCTTTCATAGAAATATTATATTTTGAGATCATATTCCTTCCACTGAATTTAAATGTGTTTTGACATCTACCTGGAAAATACTACAAAAATAATGTTTTGACCTCCAATAAGCAGAGGAAAACATAGTATACAGTATGCAAGGGTAAACACCGTTGTCACTCAAACCATGGGTAGTTGACTTAAATATAAAAATAAATGACCAGTAACAACAAAAAAAAACCTTATTTTCATTAAAAGATTTTAAAAAGTAAATATCCGTCACTGTCCCGATACTCATGGATACGCGTTCGAGAGACTGCGAAACAGCTGACGGCCGGTCATGTAACGTCCCGCGCGTCCCGCCCGCCCCCGCCAACCGCCGGCCGCGGCCGGTCGTTGCCCTTGCGTATAGGGTGAAAATTAAATATTCTTGTGGAAAAATGTAGATATACTTAAAAAAAAAAATATGTATTTTTCCATTGATTTTACGTTCTATAAATGAAACCAAACCACTGGTTTCAAGGATAACGGTGTTTACACTAACATCCTGTACAACATTATTTTTTGTTTTTGCTAAACCCGAAAAGGGGTCATTGTACTCATCATTTTGAACAACTTTTTCTATCACCAAACTTGAAATCGCGAAAAAAAATCTGCTGTTCCATACATTTGTGTTCACTTAAATCGACAAAATGTATGGAACAGCAGATTTATTATATTTTTCATAATGATGTGTACAATGACCCCTTTTCGGGTTTAGCATAAACAAAAAATAATGTTGTCAAACTCAAACTCAAAATGTATATTAATATTGTTGTATATTATGCTTGTATATTAATGAACCATAGAAAATTATGTATGAGGGCATTATGGAATCAATCACAGGTCACAAGGATCGTGGCAGGTGGCCTTTCTACCTACCCCCTTGGGAAGAAGGCATAAGTTTATGTATGTATGTGTAGTTTTGCTAATCGACACAAACAACTTTCAATTTGATCCTTATCATACATTATACCTATATTGATATATTTCCGCAAACAGTCAAGTGACCCCAGCAAACAAATAAATAAAACATGGCGGTGAAAACATCATATAGGTACTACTTTGCCATTTCCTGAATGATAACTTTTCCTTGTCCATCTGCCTAAAGTAGGTTTCTATGGACACATGTGAGCGAGAAAACCCAACACGTTATGGAAAATATCCTCGACTATAAAAAAATGTACCTATGTACCTACCTACTTGCATTGTTTCCTTACATAATCAGCCTATAATGTTCCCACTGCTGGGACACAGGCCTCCTCTCTATGAGAGGGAGTGGGCCGTAATCCACCACGCGGGCCCAGTGCGGGTTGGTAGATGTCACATGTCTTCGAATTTTTGGTTCTAAGACATGCCGGTTTCCTCACGATGTTTTTCTTCACCGTTTTGAGAGCAGTGGTGATGAAATTTACACAAAGTCAAGCGCCTGTCAGGGTTCGAACCTACGACCTACAACTCGTAAGTCGCGGCCGTTACCACTGGGCCACCGCTGCTCCCACTGGGCCACCACTGCTCAATTTCCTTACTGGCGACCATTCGACAAAGGACAAAGGTTGACAAAGCATTGAGGTTCAATGTAAACTAGAGCAGACACCGCGAACAAAATTTTTGTACAACATGGGACAGCAAAATGTCCGTCTCAGTTTACTACACCGAGGTTGTCACATTTGACATCCGCGCGGGACATATCTTTAGTTTGCTAAAGCTGCTCTAGTTTAAAGTGTGTTCAACGATATTTCCAAACGGCTGTTTGACGGTTCCCGTGACCCAAGGGCTGGCTTTTACCTTGGCCAGAAGCTCAGTATTGCCATACAACGTGGCAATGCCGCCAGTCTCTTGGGTACATTACCAGCCGACAGCGATGCGGAGGAATTTTTCGACGCCATATTTTAGTTATTAATTTTTTATTTGTATAGTTAGTTTTAATTAAGTACATTGAACCTAAATGGTTGAAAGGTGATTCTCCGTGTTGTTAGCAACACCGTGAAAAACCCATTCCGTAAAGCCTTGGTTTCCCAAGAAATCGGTTAACGGTCTGGCAATAGCGGCTGTTACATACTGGTGAAAATTACAGCTTTCATAACGGTCGTTATATGATGAAAGCAATTCCTAGAAAACCAAAGCTCTATATGTATAAATAAACATTTATGTACACATATCGTACCTTCGGCGCAATGCAACAAAGTCACAACAGCTCATTTTTTAATTTTACTATTTGTGACTTTGTTGCACCGAAATAAAAGTCAAAACAGCTCATTTTTTAATTTACTATTTGTGACTTTGTTGCACCGAAGGTGCGATATATATAAATAGGCATGAAGAAAGAAAAATACGTAGGTACAAAGATGATGCTTATTTCTAAAGAAATTTCTTCCAGAATACTTGCGATAGGTAACATAAGTAGATGAAAAGAGATGTAGAAGACACGTTTAAGAGAAAAAGAGAAAATAAAAAAATACGTAAAATCTAAAGAAAAGCTAAGAAACTGTTTCTTAAAACCTTCCACAAGGAAGCCTAATTTAAGGTTTCAGAACAAAAATGAGCTATAATTTGTTCCGTGACTATATTTAGAAGACCTATTTGCGGTAATTTCTGAAATGAGATTATAATTTGAATAGATTCAGCATTAGGAAGTGATATGAGACCGCATTATTCAAAAATGCAAGTAAAACCAAAATCAAAATCATAATATTTTATTTCACATAAACCTACATGGGAAATGTCTGTAGGTGCACGGTTCCAATTGGTCGTTTCCTATGGAGAAAAGCCGGCAAGAAACTCCACGGTTAAAAATAATACAATAATATACTTTTCATATACTCTTTTTTTTCATAATGATTCCACTTAACTTCATTTATAGTGAAAACAAGTACAGATCTAAAGATAACCCAAGTTCCAACTAAATAGTGCAGTGTGTTACTACTAGGAAACTTTGTAATCGAGCACCCGATTGATTAGATACTAAGTATCTCGATACACGATCCGATGCAATTTGTACAAATGAAGAGGGACCCGTAGCTAAACAATACCAGCCACACGGGTCGATCGAAAGTTAAGCTACGCTTGCCGCGGTCGGTTCATGGATGGGTGACTATTCATTACATATCGAGACCCCACCGTGCCTCAAAAAGCACGTAACGGCCGCGACTTACGATTCGTAGGTCGTGGGATCGAACCCAAGCAGGCGTTTCCCAGCAGTGGGAACATTATGCTAGCTTCCATGTTGAACTATGTTTAAAAAAATAACATAAATAAATTGCGACGAGAAGAATAACAAACCATGATTTTCTGAAAATATACATTTCTTTAGTAAAGACTTCTTGGAACTTTGGCGGCCTTAGTAATACAGCAGTAATTTGCAACAACATTTTTCTTATTTTTCTATGCCATAAGCTGTTGCAAAGAAAAACAGTCTTCATTTTTTTGGCTTCCCCAAAGAGTAAAGTTTGACTCGCCTTGCAATCCCGAATAAGAAAAGTAAGGGATTTTTCCATAAGATTTTCTCAGAAGTAAGTTCATAAAAAAAGTTCTATAATTCATCTGTGAAAGCGGGTCGTTTTCCTCCTAAAATAAAGCTTACAATCGTTATATCATAGAAAATGTCCCGTTCACCTAACGAATGATTACAGCATACTTCAGTTGGCCTCAGCTGTCGCGACGAAGGAAAGTCTTATGTTTTCAGCGGTTCACATCTTCTACGAATTGTAAAAGAGTAAAGTGAAGTGAATGTAAACGTTTTGTTATGGAGATCGTGAGCGATAGAAGGGCTGTCATTGCCATTCTGAATTTATATTACATGGCATCTTCAAACTTTTTGGCATCTTCAAGGTTTTCGACGAAATCCCATGAAAATTTTTGTCGCAGTAATAAATTAAAATGATTTTTGTTCAACCATTTTTCAGGGTACAAATATTGATTTCACATAAGTAACTAGGTACACTGTACACAATTGTCATAGTTCTCAAAATCCTAAACAATTTGATTCTAATAAACGATAAACACAGCTAGCCAGAAAACTGACTGTTCCACGAACAAAAAAGTTCAGTAAATAAATGTGAAATTTTATAAATTTTTATGGAATTTCTCGAACCGAACGCGATTAGTGATCGGTGGCAGGTTGTGAGCCCTTGACCCCGTTCCACGAGGGAAGCAATCGATGAAGGTCAGAGGTGGCATGCGCTTGTCTATGACTTATCGTACTACGAGTCACTGACCGATCACGTTGAGTCGTAGCATAATGTTTCAGCTTTTGGTAGATTTACTTTGTTTGACAAGATAAGACTAGTCTTTTTCACCGTGAAAATATAGGTGAAGTGAGCTGTCAATCCCTAGTTTCCCTAGCGTCAGCTAGGCTGACAGTTCACTGACGCTACGGCTACAATTCGCGTTATCGCGAAATTTTCTTCGTGCGCTCTCTCTCGCACACCCCTCGATTACTCGCTGAGCAACAGAGAGCGCACGAAGAAAAGTTCGCGATAACGCGAAGTGTAGCCGTAGTGTTAATGCTCATTTCACGTAAGTTCTCACGGTGACATTTTTACAGAATAGATCGGCAGTGATGAGTATATTTGGGGCACTTTAAATTATGCACATCTGATGCTGCAAATGTAGGTATTTCTTAATGATAAATGGTGCTTATTTCTGTAGGTAGGTTTATTATACAAACGTCGATAATATTTCAAAACTAGATGGGGTCGGTATTTCCTATTCAACTACTCTCGAGAAGAAAGACCGAAACAAACACAGAGGTCAGTCTCTTTTAAAGTCCAAACATTATCTTGGTCAGATCATGTGAGGACCATTCAGAGGCAGAACCACTGAAACCACACAGATTTCAGTGGACCTATCAATATAAGCATTTGTCCGTAATCGTGTAGCTCAACTGAGAACTAAAGAAGCTCAACGACTCGACCAATAATACCAAAGAAGGGACATTTGTGTAGGCTGTACTCAAACTGCCAGATGATAATTAAAACTAACTGAAAAAAAACTTAGCGAGACAACAAGTTACCGTTATTATAAGACCCTATGCAATATTGTGGGACGAAAACGACTTCGTTGAAAGGGTAACTTTTCTATATATACATTCAAAACAAACTCAAGTTGCTACATGGCGCAGTTGTATTCCTTCATTAAAAACATTGCATAAGTAATGATTGTTGTTGTTCGACTGGGCGCCATGTACGCAGCTAATATTTGACTTTATGAGTGATGTAAACAATAACACTACATATAACTAAAAATACTGTTATAAAGCGTGCAATATTATTGCGCTAAAAAAGGCCATTTGAGTTAAACAAATTACTGAAATCACCAATTTATTTTGACCATTTATACGGCCAAAATCTTGAGGAATGGAAGCGGTTCTTGGAGTGCCAATACAAGCGGTGGAACTCTTCAAGAAGCCAATATGATGAAACGGTAAAGCATTATGCTATGCTGCGATGGTTTGGTCATACTGAGAGGATGAATGAAAGGCAACTAACAAAAGGTATGTATACAGGATGTAAGGGTAAACACTCTTGTCATTCAAACCATGGGTAGTTGACTTAAATATAAGAACAAATGACCGAACACAACAAAAAATAACGTTATTTTCATTAAAAAAAATTAAAAAGTTTCTATCCGACACCGTGCTCGCTAGCGAAATAGCTGAGAGACTGAAGGAGGGGTCGCGTTCGCGGCGGGTCAGGTCACGTCCCGCACCTCGCGCCCGTGTTGAGACACAATTTCATTGCCCTAGCGCATAGGGCAACAAACTTACGTCTCCTGTGGTAAAAGGTAGATATAAAAAAAAAAAAAAATGTAATTTTCCATTAATTTACGTTCTATAAATGAAACCAAACCACTGGTTGCAAGGATAACGGTGTTAACCCTAACATCCTGTACACATACAGGGCATATGGGAGTGGAAACGCTGGGAGAGGACGTCCTAGAAGAACAGTGACCTTATTGGTGATGTTCTGCAGTAAGGTCAGATACGTAGTACCCGCAACCGGCGTGCGCGTATGACCCGATGTTTGAACATACACGAAGCAAAAGGAGTATTTATTTATTTATTTTTTATTTATTTTTATTTAAATGCCTTAAAAACTACCATTACAGGTCGTAGCCTAATGCGATAGCCAAGGAATGTATACATAATTAAAATTAAGTATGTAAGGATCGTACGTATCAGGTAGCGTTCTGTAAATTCTGCCTACCCCCGGAAGAAAGCGTGAGTTTGTGTATGTCAATCTCCCTAGCTTTTTCCCAACTACGTTGGGGTCGGCTTCCAGTTCACCCGGATGCAACTGAATACCAGTATTTTACATGGAGCGACTGCTTATCTGACCTCCACAACCCAGTAACTTGGTAATCCGTGAGTTTATGTATGTATGGTAAAATCAGTAAAATCTTAGCAATAAAGATTAAGTACATGTTTACTTGTAACAAGATTATATACAGCGTAGTGTTTACTGGCCAGTTCTAAATACCACTAAATACATAATCAAGTTAGCAAGATTCCGAGAGGCTTAGATAAGAAATGAACAACAAGAAAACTGAGAAAACCAACACGGAATATTTCTTTTGTTGATACCATTAACCGAAAGGGTAAACAACTTCTACTGTAGGTATATATTTTCATTCCAGAACCTTTAATGCAATGTAGACGTAACTTCTTCATTAAGGAGAACAATCTAAATGTAGGTGTTCACAAATCCGCTAATAGATTCTTCGAAGGTAAAGGTTATGTCGGTACGAAAGTCTAATTATGGTTTCTTTGATTTGATTATTATGTTGTTTACTTCTAAACGTTCTAATTCGGTACCTGCTATGCTGTTTCGTATAAAATATTTTCGATTGGAAAGACCTAAGAAACGGTGGATGGAATGTGTGAATGATAATTTATAATGACTATAGTCCCGGCCGTCAAGAGAATGTGTTCTTTTAAGTGTTTTGCAAATTTGATCCTTATTAGAACTAGAAATTGTCTGACGGGTGTCAGGACGCATTCTCTCGACGGTGACTGTAGAATGGAATGGTTTTTTATGTTTTTCGTTTTGCGTTTAATTTATAACTTTTCACTTAATCTTTTATTTCTTTTTGTAGAATCAAGTTCTTCTAACTGAACAGACAGCTACCTGTGCTGCTGGGGAGTTTGCTGCACCACTTCTTCTTCGAGTGGTGAAGGGCGGGCGTTTTGGGGGACTGTCTTATGTAGTAATATTGATGTTCAAAAAGTGCTGATTATTGATTTTGAATTGATTGATTTTGAAGGGAGTGAAAACTAAGATTATGGCTGATAGACAGAGGACAGATGTATGGAGGACTTGCGGCTTGACGTGATTTCTGAGACACGGAGGGGTCTCGGTAACCCGTGTTATAGTACCAGTTTATAGTTCACATTGAGGAATAAATCCAAAAATTGAATACGAATTTTGCTGTTGCCTTATGCAACTAACATTTTATTATGTTGTTAGTTATTTTCTATATGTTGGTTATTTTCTGTGAGTTGAATCCTCCCTAATGCAGTCAAAGATCCTGCACGCTTGCAGATTATTGAAGTTACTTTTTCTTGTAATCTTGAAGTTAAAGCTTTTATTTCTGTATGTTTATACAAACATTTTACACGTCAATAATATTTTTAATTTAAAAACTAGATGAGGTCGTCGTTTCCTATTTGACTAGGATAGGAGTCAGTTACTAAGTTAGGGATAAAATAATCTTCCTTTAGCACTTAGACTCGCTAAGTGCTAAACTAGGGGGCTTGGGGGCTGGGGGCTCGTCGTTAAATAATAGCGGGTCGATTGAAAGATAAGCTAACGCTTGCCGCGATCGGTTTGTGGATGGGTGACCATCCATTACATAATTATCAAGTTCGAGGTCCGTCCATACCTCGAAAAGTACGTTACGCCGTTGGACCCGGCTGTCATTCATAGATCTTAGACAGTTGTTACGGGTAGTCAGAAGTCCAAAAGTCTGATATCAAGATACCCCTTGGTATCCATAAGTAATTGTGTTGTGGAGGTCAGATAGGCTGTCGCTCCGTATAAAATAGGAGTATTCAGTTTGTTGGGGTCAGCAACCACCCGGTTAAAGAAGCCGACCCCAACACAGTTGGGTAAAGGCTAGTCAGATTGACTTACCAAGTCCAATGTTGTGATTAGTCGATAACCTTTAACTGTATTCTGCATGTGACTGCGCAGATACCTCATTATTTTGTTTTTTATATGACTCTAATACGTTTGTTATTATCATGGCCACCGCGGACTGGGTTTTTCGCATGTTTATAAATATAAACATGTTACGAGAAATAAGTAATGAAGAGAGAAAATATTATGACACAATTGTGCCAGGAAAGTGCAATGTTGATAAATAAAATGACCACTTAGCTACAAGGACAGCTCATATTATCTTTATGTACTAATACTTATTTATAATAAAGCTGAAGAGCTTGTCTTTTTGTCCGTTTGAACGCGCTAATCTCTGGAACTACTAGTCGGATTTGAAAATATCTTCTGCATTTGATAGCCCAATTCTTGAGGAAGGCTATAGGATAGTTAAAATCACGCTTAGGAGCCGAGCAAAACGAAAAAAGAAATAAAAAGTACCTACGCTAAGCGAAAACGAAGTAATAGCGCTGGCGATGCGTTTGCAACGGGGTGGTTCGAAGGAACAAGAAACTTTACGGGGACCAAGTCGCGGGCAGAACCTTTTTTCTTTATCGGTGGGAAATTGTCAAATAACTTGCTAAGCGGGAGGGCGTCTCAGACTTTTCCTGACTAAAACCCGCCCGTATTCCTTCAGTTGCCTGTAAGTTGCCAGAGACGAATCATTTCGCAGAGACCCTTTCTGTTGTGCTTTTTTTTTTTTGAGGGTGGGAAATCATCCAATGACTTCTCCCGGTCTGGGTGGAGCGGAAGGGCGTGTCAGACTTTTACTGACTAAAACCCACCCGTGTTCCTTCAGTTGCCTGTTGCCAAGGTCCCGGTATCCCTTTCGGACTTTCCCGCAACCCTGCCAGGATGATGAATTACCCCTGTTGCATTAAGTTAAAGCTACCTATTTTTATCCCAAACATCCAAGGTTTATAAACGATTCTTCTTTTGAGGCGAAAATTACGAACTTTTAAACATTTTGGTCAAACAGGAAAATAAAGTAATTTTCCTCCTTGAAAGAAATGTTGAAGTCGTACCTAACTAAAATATTTCGCGAAAACAGAACACAGGATTACACTCTCAATTTTTTCTTTACTTAGTAATATATTTATACTTTTATACCTATTTCACACATTTAACCAATGCTGTCTTAGACTGCAACTGACGTCAATTGCTCACAGATAATAAAACTGTGGTCCTACAAGAGAATGCAAAGTTATTTAATTTTCGTGATAGGCATCTTGAATATTAAGGATACAACCTACACATTTCAATGTCAATTTTAGATGTAGGTACTGTCGTTATCCTTTATTACTACCCTTTTTTTTTAATCACTCGTCTGATTTCGAAAATATATTATTATACGGGGTGAAATTGAATTCATGGCCATCATAAGGGGTCATTCATTGTACTCATCATTATGAAGAACTTTCACTATGGGACCAACCCTTTTTTTTTTTTGGGTGTTGGAAATCATCCAATGGCTTCTCCCGCTCTGGGCGGAGCGGAAGGGCGTGTCAGACTTTTACTGACTAAAACCCACCCGTGTTCCTTCAGTTGCCTGTTGCCAAGGTCCCGGTATCCCTTTCGGACTAACCCGCAACCCTGGCAGGGTATCCCTTTCGGACTAACCCACAACCCTGGCAGGATGGGACCAACCATGAGACCGCGAAAACAAAATCAGCTGTTCCCTACATTTTGTCGAGTTATGCATGCTATTGTATTAACATTTTATTCTTATGTATTCCGTGGCAGCATTGTTTTTTTTTATCTTATGTAATACGGACGGGTCTTGCCTGAAATAAATTAATATAATATGCGAACATAAATGGATGTTGATGCGGATTCATATTTATATCTACCTACTTACTTAGAGAAATCATTCCAGAAGGTTTACGTGTATATCACACTAATTTTAATCAGTAATTTAATTTAGTTTAAAATGTAAATAGTTAGTAGGTAAAGTTTGTTAGTTTATGTAGCATAAGAAGTTTTTAAGTTAATCATAATTAATGTTTATAAAAACGTACCTACATTCATAATAGAAACGATGTTTTATCAAGTCGTAAAAACCATGCGAAACAGGGGCGGATCACTAGTTTTTTTTTTTTTTATAAATCCCAATGTGTATAAATACCCTTATAATATTTCTTGTACACATAACTAGCCCGAAAGATTGCGCAATGCGGTGCAATTGCCTCAGTGGAAAAATAAAGCATCACAAAATAATACAGTAGCGGTTGCCTTTCAGGATAAACATTGAAACCACAAACAATTTACAACTACGACAAAACACATAAGTCTTGTACAAAACATCAATAATTGATAACGAGTTATATTTAAATGTCCTCGTCATTGGGATTGTCCCACAATAACCATCCAAACAGAGCAACTTTACAAAATATTTTCAATATTTTTTTAAAGGATCACCCCAAAAATTCCAATATCTATGGTATTTACGCGCCATTTTTCCTATGTTTGTTTGATAATAACCTCAAAATTTCCCGATTTTATCTCACTAATTTGTTGCGTATCGTAAATGTCGTATCTCTAAGTAAATATACCTACATTATTAAAACGAGATAAGGTAATAATGCAAATATTAAAACCACATGCCGGAGACTTTGTGACATTTAACACAATACAGATTACAAAGATTGTACAAAGACAAGGGTCAATGTTCGCGAGTGATTACACAATGCCACAACGCATGACATAGCAGTATAAAGAAGGTTTGATATCGAACTCAAAACTTCTTATTGATAAATAGGTCAACAGCCAGTTGCTATGAGCGTGATCATGAAACAAACAATAGTGTTTCAGTTTTGACATGTCGAAATAATTTTGCTACTGACTGACTTGTTTATGAATGAAGATTTAAGTGGAGTATAATTTAAGCTGTTAGCAGATTTAGACTTCTCTCAAATGGTACAACGAACGTAAGTCAATGAACGATTGACACCGGTGAAGGTTTAATATTCTTTACTTTTTTCTTTCTTTCTTTCTTTACTGAGTTTAAGACGTCTAAAAGTAGAAGAGTTCAATCGCATCTGGGGGAATTTTAATTTATTTCAATGAAAATTCGTTGGATTTAGGTTAAGGCGTCATTAATTATTTATGTTATAAATACTTTAACAAAATATAAGTAATACGAACGAATAATATTTTCTACGAAATTATCATAAAATAAACATTTGGATTTGGACTAAAAAGTTGTAAATGCATATCCAGCAAAGATAAAGTTACCAAGGCAAGGCAAAGTTACCTGTCACCTGAGCAAAGTTCATAATATAGAATTTGGAATTTCTCTCCGTTAATGACGTTGTAAACTGCAGTTGAAAGCACAAAGACATTCTTGGCCAAATCTTTTGTAGTCTCGTTAAAATCCGTACCGTCGCCGTCGTTGTGCCAATCAGCAAGGTCGAAACATGCCTTTACAAATTATCACGTTATTGCAAGGAATTTACTATGAGTCAGTCTTTGCTATCGTCAAAAATAAACTGATAAATAGCGGATTAAACTTTATACACAATCAATCAATTTAATTTAGGGGTTTTCAATAAAACAATTCGTATTATCGGTAATGTTTGCCCAAAATAGATTTGCAAGTTTTAATCACAATACTATTTTTATCAACAATGTTGAGGAAAAAGTTGATGTAAATAATAAAGTTATAGAATCAGAAAAAAATATTTAGATGATATCAATTTAAACACCACAAAAGCAATGCAACAACGTAGCATGGACAGCTAGACTAGAGAATAGGTCAACCATAGATATAGTTATCCTCAGCATCGACTATATCATTCAATTAATTCATTCAACAAATTCCGATATTGTAAATGAGTCCTAAATAGATTTGAGAACGCGTGCGACATCAGTGTCATCCGATATCCGAGCAATATGAAAGTAATCAAAACCAGTTTAAATTCCGTGACGTCGGCCTCCAGTCCAGGTTTTTCCTACGTCATTGATATAACATGGACAAATACATAACATAACATCACGCCTTGTTTCTCCAAAGGGTTAGGCAGAGGTGGACCTACCAGTTATGTTTAATCCCATGTAATAGGTAGGGGGCGAGCCTATACAACAAAAATAAATATCAAATGGAAAATAGAAAAGCAATAACAAACATAACACTGATGTTATTTATAGACAAGAAAAGATATTGAAGGTTGAAGAAATGAGGACAGCAGGTGACATTGTTTTTGAAAAACAACCGTAAACATAGATTGACATCTGCGTTGTAGAAGTGTAACAAAAAGAAATGAGGACTCGCAATGTTACTGCGGAGAACATCGTGATTTGAAAATTATTGATAAGAACCAAACTGAATGATGCTGGAAAAGATGCCTTAGTAGAGTTGCGTAAGGTTGTTGTTTTCGCCCTCATTTCAGAGATATTAATAGAGTTCCATGAAATTTTCATAAAAATTGCTAAAATAAAGGAACGCAGTATTGCATAAGTATCAGACTCCTCACATAAGGTAACTTAATTATCAGCAATACACAATTACAGTCTTTGAGATAAGATAACAAGTGGATAGTGTTAATATTGAATGCTTAATTACATGTAACGTTACTTAGATAATTCCGCGACCGGAGCTAGGATAAACCGACAAACCACGTAAAATTTCAGTATCCGCGATCACAAACCCAAATTACATGAAACAATCGCAATCAGCCGCGTTTCCTCCAACAAATAAAACCCAAGCTATCGGGAATTCCGAACTCGGCGGATAAAACGCTCGCACACAAACACCTTGCACTTGATAACCTTAACTACTAAAGAATCATAATATCAGTCACATCACCCCTCTGACACCCATATTTCAAACATAGCGGGGGGCGGAGAAGTTCTCATTGCGATGGCAAATTTACGAACACGTTACGACCCGCCAGCCACAAGTTTGTACAGAGTACAAGCAACGCACACAGCACTCACCCCTTGTATAGACACGTCTGAATGAACACACACTTCGAACAATATTCGCACACCACGAAAATTACTAGCAATTTTCGAAGAATCTCCGTCGATATCGGCCGAGCGCTGCACGCACACTGGCAAAATAGTGCGCATGCGTGGTAACCTCTATAAAAGGGGCTCGCGACGTCACGAAATCACATTCTGCACAGAGCATTCAGAGCGACACCACGCAAGTTTGACTGGCAAAGTTGTGAAATCATTGTGACATAAACTTCGATAAGTTCAACTGCAATATTTTGTGAACTCTATTGGATTGCATAATACCAAAGGATTTTCTGGATTTGAGTGAAGTGTTTTGTGACAATTCCTGACAAGGAATACACAGTGTCTAAAATTCGTGACGAGTTTGAATTGAAAAGCATCAAGCTGTCCAGCATAATGTACAAGGATTCAGTTGTTCCCGTTAAAGCTGAAACGTTCAGCGGTATGGCTGCCAAAAGGTAATTATTAATATTGTGCAATATTATCTAATATATAATTTTATAGCTTTTTGAATCTGCAATTACAATTTTTCTGGTCAAATTAGAAATTGATGATTCTCATTTTGGTGATAGTGGTTTTGCAATATAAATTAATTATCCAATTATTTGCAAGATACAGGTTTTATTACTAGTAATTGAAAAGATACTTAACAGTTATTACAATATTCAAGAAAATTAAAATAACTTCGTAATGATAATGCTTCAAAAGAGAATCTTTCTTAGTATTCTTATATCGACCTTTTAAGTTTTCATAGTGTCTAATAATGTCTTTTATTTCGCAGCCCAATAAGTCAATGCATCAAAACGGTGCTTCGACGAGCATGTGTGGAGAAACGGCTGACTGTCGGCCTCCTCCCTGCCATCCAGTATCTGTCGAAGAACAGCAACCGGTCCCTCTTCTGTGTGACCGCTGAGGCGCCTCCCGGAGACAGTGCCACGCACATGCAAGAAGTGCTGCTCCAAGCCTTCTGCGTCGAGAACGACATCTACGTCATTAAGGTAAATATCATAACTGTTCCTCCATACTCCACTCTCTCCAAACCTGTTCTTAATCGCTCCATAAATGTTGTGCAACATTGCTTGCACATTATTTGCACATTTTCCTCCTTGTATTGCTGTGGGTATGACCGACATTAACGTCTTTGACGTAGGTTTAGAATCGTGCAATAATAACATATTATTTATTGTATTTGAATTGAGTTGTAATTATTGCCCCAGAACAAAGTTGTTAGTCTTGCGTATCGGAAAAGTCTATAGAAGCACTATTTGGTTAAGATATATGAACAATGGTATTAACAATTTCTCTGTTTTGTCTACAGGTTGACTCCGAGACTAAATTGCGGAAGTTGCTCGGCTGCTGCGGATCTTCTATGGATTTTAGTTGCGTCCTCGTGCACTACCCGTACACAGACCCCTTCAGCGACAGTCAGGAGTTTGACTTCTCATCATTGACAGACTCTGAGAGAGATCTCATCGAGCACTGTGAGATGAATTGGGGATATTCTCAGACCCCCGTTATTAAGCTGCCCGAGAAGTGAAAACGTCGAAAACGTCGAAACATCATGTTCTTGGAAAAAAAAAAATACACGACCGTTATAGGTTCGTTTGCCTTATCAGCCATGTTGGCTGCGGCTTCGGCGTTTAGCGCCATCTATTGTCTAGTAGTTACAATTACGTCGGTTAGAGGATTTTGTATTGTACCTAAACATTAACCAAGTGATCTTACTGTAGTAAATTCCAGTTCTTTCTAACTTGTAAAGTTTGAATTGTAGATTTTTCTGTTGTAATGTGTAAACTTGGGGCAATTCTGCCAAAAAAAATGTACAAAAGAGAAAATGTTCTGATTGTAAATTGTCAATATCTAGTAAATATTGTTGATATATGCCATGGTGGCTTACTGTACGATTTGCATGAAGTTGGTGAAAAAAAATGTCTACTTAAAATACTTGAGAAGTTCGTGAGGAGATTTATTGTTGGATTTTATACTTTTGTAATGTGAATAAAAGATGAAATTTAATTAGAATAAAATATATTGTTGTGATAAAATGATTTATTATTTTCAACACAACTTTACACCCTGACCATACACACCTCCCAAATTAAAATAAACAAAAAGACATGAGCTTAACAAAGTAATCATCATTTCATGATACGTTTCGCATAACATACACATGCATGACATAAGAATGTGTCATTATAATATCAAATATCAATGATTAATTTAGTTGATTAGTCAAAACTAGGTCATTTACAAGTATGAAATGATACAAGCAATGCCATCTATTATGCAATAGATAAAACACTAGATGTCTAGTATTCAACTCATGATGGATAACATTGCTTCTTCAACCAGTCTTCGATTACAAAAGCCACGCCCCTTTCTCCAATCATAATGGATGGTGCATTAGTGTTTCCACGATTCACAACTGGCATTATAGACGAGTCTATAACTCTCAAGCCAGATATACCATACACGCGCAATCTTGGATCTACAACTGCTTTCCTATCCCACTTAGG